>CAUYVT010000039.1:557500-695000 GCA_963576565.1 Aspidapion aeneum
TGCCTGTCTGCCTGTCTGCCTGCCTGTCTGTCTGTCTGTCTGTCTGTCTGTCTGTCTGTCTGTCTGTCTGTCTGTCTGTCTGTCTGTCTGTCTGTCTGTCTGTCTGTCTGTCTGTCTGTCTGTCTGTCTGTCTGTCTGTCTGTCTGTCTGTCTGTCTGTCTGTCTGTCTGTCTGTCTGTCTGTCTGTCTGTCTGTCTGTCTGTCTGTCTGTCTGTCTGTCTGTCTGTCTGTCTGTCTGTCTGTCTGTCTGTCTGTCTGTCTGTCTGTCTGTCTGTCTGTCTGTCTGTCTGTCTGTCTGTCTGGCTGTCTGGCTGTCTGGCTGTCTGGCTGTCTGGCTGTCTGGCTGTCTGGCTGTCTGGCTGTCTGGCTGTCTGGCTGTCTGGCTGTCTGGCTGTCTGGCTGTCTGGCTGTCTGGCTGTCTGCCTGTCTGCCTGTCTGCCTGTCTGCCTGTCTGCCTGTCTGTACGCCTGTCTGTCTGCCTGTCTGTCTGCCTGTCTGTCTGTCTGCCTGTCTGCCTGTCTGCCTGTCTGCCTGTCTGTCTGCCTGTCTGTCTGCCTGTCTGTCTGCCTGTCTGTCTGTCTGTCTGTCTGTCTGTCTGTCTGTCTGTCTGTCTGTCTGTCTGTCTGTCTGTCTGTCTGGCTGTCTGGCTGTCTGGCTGTCTGGCTGTCTGGCTGTCTGGCTGTCTGGCTGTCTGGCTGTCTGCCTGTCTGCCTGTCTGCCTGTCTGCCTGTCTGCCTGTCTGTACGCCTGTCTGTCTGCCTGTCTGTCTGCCTGTCTGTCTGTCTGCCTGTCTGCCTGTCTGCCTGTCTGCCTGTCTGCCTGTCTGTCTGCCTGTCTGTCTGCCTGTCTGTCTGCCTGTCTGTCTGTCTGTCTGTCTGTCTGTCTGTCTGTCTGTCTGTCTGTCTGTCTGTCTGTCTGTCTGTCTGTCTGTCTGTCTGTCTGTCTGTCTGTCTGTCTGTCTGTCTGTCTGTCTGTCTGTCTGTCTGTCTGTCTGTCTGTCTGTCTGTCTGTCTGTCTGTCTGTCTGTCTGTCTGTCTGTCTGTCTGTCTGTCTGTCTGTCTGTCTGTCTGTCTGTCTGTCTGTCTGTCTGTCTGTCTGTCTGTCTGTCTGTCTGTCTGTCTGTCTGTCTGTCTGTCTGTCTGTCTGTCTGTCTGTCTGTCTGTCTGTCTGTCTGTCTGTCTGTCTGTCTGTCTGTCTGTCTGTCTGTCTGTCTGTCTGTCTGTCTGTCTGTCTGTCTGTCTGTCTGTCTGTCTGTCTGTCTGTCTGTCTGTCTGTCTGTCTGTCTGTCTGTCTGTCTGTCTGTCTGTCTGTCTGTCTGTCTGTCTGTCTGTCTGTCTGTCTGTCTGTCTGTCTGTCTGTCTGTCTGTCTGTCTGTCTGTCTGTCTGTCTGTCTGTCTGTCTGTCTGTCTGTCTGTCTGTCTGTCTGTCTGTCTGTCTGTCTGTCTGTCTGTCTGTCTGTCTGTCTGTCTGTCTGTCTGTCTGTCTGTCTGTCTGTCTGTCTGTCTGTCTGTCTGTCTGTCTGTCTGTCTGTCTGTCTGTCTGTCTGTCTGTCTGTCTGTCTGTCTGTCTGTCTGTCTGTCTGTCTGTCTGTCTGTCTGTCTGTCTGTCTGTCTGTCTGTCTGTCTGTCTGTCTGTCTGTCTGTCTGTCTGTCTGTCTGTCTGTCTGTCTGTCTGTCTGTCTGTCTGTCTGTCTGTCTGTCTGTCTGTTGTCTTTCTGTCTGTCTGTCTGTCTGTCTGTCTGTCTGTCTGTCTGTCTGTCTGTCTGTCTGTCTGTCTGTCTGTCTGTCTGTCTGTCTGTCTGCCTGTCTGTCTGTCTGTCTGGCTGTCTGGCTGTCTGGCTGTCTGGCTGTCTGGCTGTCTGGCTGTCTGGCTGTCTGGCTGTCTGGCTGTCTGGCTGTCTGGCTGTCTGGCTGTCTGGCTGTCTGCCTGTCTGCCTGTCTGCCTGTCTGCCTGGCTGTCTGGCTGTCTGGCTGTCTGTCTGTCTGTCTGTCTGTCTGTCTGTCTGTCTGTCTGTCTGTCTGTCTGTCTGTCTGTCTGTCTGTCTGTCTGTCTGTCTGGCTGTCTGGCTGTCTGGCTGTCTGGCTGTCTGGCTGTCTGGCTGTCTGGCTGTCTGGCTGTCTGGCTGTCTGGCTGTCTGGCTGTCCGCCTGTCCGCCTGTCCGCCTGTCCGCCTGTCCGCCTGTCCGCCTGTCTGCCTGTCTGCCTGTCTGCCTGTCTGCCTGCCTGTCTGCCTGTCTGCCTGTCTGCCTGTCTGCCTGTCTGCCTGTCTGCCTGTCTGCCTGTCTGCCTGTCTGCCTGTCTGCCTGGCTGCCTGGCTGCCTGGCTGCCTGGCTGCCTGGCTGCCTGGCTGTCTGGCTGTCTGGCTGTCTGGCTGTCTGGCTGTCTGGCTGTCTGGCTGTCTGGCTGTCTGGCTGTCTGGCTGTCTGGCTGTCTGGCTGTCTGGCTGTCTGGCTGTCTGGCTGTCTGGCTGTCTGGCTGTCTGGCTGTCTGGCTGTCTGGCTGTCTGGCTGTCTGGCTGTCTGCCTGTCTGCCTGTCTGCCTGTCTGCCTGTCTGCCTGTCTGCCTGTCTGCCTGTCTGCCTGTCTGCCTGTCTGCCTGTCTGCCTGGCTGCCTGGCTGCCTGGCTGCCTGGCTGCCTGGCTGCCTGGCTGTCTGGCTGTCTGGCTGTCTGCCTGTCTGCCTTTCTGGCTGTCTGGCTGTCTGGCTGTCTGGCTGTCTGGCTGTCTGGCTGTCTGGCTGTCTGGCTGTCTGCCTGTCTGCCTGTCTGCCTGTCTGCCTGTCTGCCTGTCTGCCTGTCTGCCTGTCTGCCTGTCTGCCTGTCTGCCTGTCTGCCTGTCTGCCTGTCTGCCTGTCTGCCTGTCTGCCTGTCTGCCTGTCTGCCTGTCTGCCTGTCTGCCTGTCTGCCTGTCTGCCTGTCTGCCTGTCTGCCTGTCTGCCTGTCTGCCTGTCTGCCTGTCTGCCTGTCTGCCTGTCTGCCTGTCTGCCTGTCTGCCTGTCTGCCTGTCTGCCTGTCTGCCTGTCTGCCTGTCTGCCTGTCTGCCTGTCTGCCTGTCTGCCTGTCTGCCTGTCTGCCTGTCTGCCTGTCTGCCTGTCTGCCTGTCTGCCTGTCTGCCTGTCTGCCTGTCTGCCTGTCTGCCTGTCTGCCTGTCTGCCTGTCTGCCTGTCTGCCTGTCTGCCTGTCTGCCTGTCTGCCTGTCTGCCTGTCTGCCTGTCTGCCTGTCTGCCTGTCTGCCTGTCTGCCTGTCTGCCTATCTGCCTGTCTGCCTGTCTGCCTGTCTGCCTGTCTGCCTGTCTGCCTGTCTGCCTGTCTGCCTGTCTGCCTGTCTGCCTGTCTGCCTGTCTGTCTGTCTGCCTGTCTGCCTGTCTGCCTGTCTGCCTGTCTGCCTGTCTGCCTGTCTGCCTGTCTGCCTGTCTGCCTGTCTGTCTGTCTGTCTGTCTGTCTGTCTGTCTGTCTGTCTGTCTGCCTGTCTGCCTGTCTGCCTGTCTGCCTGTCTGCCTGTCTGCCTGTCTGCCTGTCTGCCTGTCTGCCTGTCTGCCTGTCTGTCTGTCTGTCTGTCTGTCTGTCTGTCTGTCTGTCTGTCTGTCTGTCTGTCTGTCTGTCTGTCTGTCTGTCTGTCTGTCTGTCTGTCTGTCTGTCTGTCTGTCTGTCTGTCTGTCTGTCTGTCTGTCTGTCTGTCTGTCTGTCTGTCTGTCTGTCTGTCTGTCTGTCTGTCTGTCTGTCTGTCTGTCTGTCTGTCTGTCTGTCTGTCTGTCTGTCTGTCTGTCTGTCTGTCTGTCTGTCTGTCTGTCTGTCTGTCTGTCTGTTTGTCTGTCTGTCTGTCTGTCTGTCTGTCTGTCTGTCTGTCTGTCTGTCTGTCTGTCTGTCTGTCTGTCTGTCTGTCTGTCTGTCTGTCTGTCTGTCTGTCTGTCTGTCTGTCTGTCTGTCTGTCTGTCTGTCTGTCTGTCTGTCTGTCTGTCTGTCTGTCTGTCTGTCTGTCTGTCTGTCTGTCTGTCTGTCTGTCTGTCTGTCTGTCTGTCTGTCTGTCTGTCTGTCTGTCTGTCTGTCTGTCTGCCTGTCTGCCTGTCTGTCTGCCTGCCTGTCTGCCTGTCTGTCTGCCTGTCTGCCTGTCTGTCTGTCTGCCTGTCTGCCTGTCTGTCTGTCTGCCTGTCTGCCTGTCTGTCTGCCTGTCTGTCTGCCTGTCTGTCTGCCTGTCTGTCTGCCTGTCTGTCTGCCTGTCTGTCTGCCTATCTGTCTGCCTGTCTGTCTGCCTGCCTGTCTGTCTGCCTGTCTGTCTGCCTGTCTGTCTGCCTGTCTGTCTGCCTGTCTGCCTGTCTGTCTGCCTGTCTGCCTGTCTGTCTGCCTGTCTGTCTGCCTGTCTGTCTGCCTGTCTGTCTGCCTGTCTGTCTGCCTGCCTGTCTGCCTGCCTGTCTGTCTGCCTGTCTGCCTGTCTGTCTGCCTGTCTGTCTGCCTGTCTGGCTGCCTGTCTGTCTGCCTGTCTGTCTGCCTGCCTGTCTGCCTGTCTGTCTGCCTGTCTGTCTGCCTGTCTGTCTGCCTGTCTGGCTGCCTGTCTGTCTGCCTGTCTGTCTGCCTGTCTGTCTGCCTGCCTGTCTGTCTGCCTTTCTGTCTGCCTGTCTGTCTGCCTGTCTGCCTGTCTGTCTAAAAAATACATAAAATAGCGAATCCGAAATGGCGAATTTTCCCATTTATGATCCGATTTGCATCAAACTCGGAACTTTGAGATCTTTCAGGTCGCTGATTATTATTTTTTACTTAAATTTTTAAAATTCAAAATGGCGGACTTTTTCATTTATGAACCAATATGCATCAAACTCGGAACTTTGGGGTGCCTAAGGTCGCTGATTATTATTTTTAACTTAAATTTATACAAATCAAAATAGCGAATCCAAAATGGTGGACTTTTCCATTTATGAACCAATATCCATCAAATTTGAAACTTTGGCGTGTTCCAGGTCGCTGATTATGATTTCTATCTCAAACTTTAAAAAAATCAAAATTGCGGATCCAAAATGGCGGACTTTCCCATTTATGAACCAATATGCGTCAAACTCGGAACTTTGGGGTGTTTAAGGTCGCTGATTATTATTTTTAACTTAAACTTTTAAAAAATCATAATGGCGGATCCAAAATGGCGGACTTTCCCATATATGAACCAATATGCATCAAACTCGGAACTTTGGGATGTTTAAGGTCGCTGATTATTATTTTTAACTTAAATTAATAAAAATCAAAATGGCGGATCCAAAATGGCGGACTTTCCCATATATGAACCAATATGCATCAAACTCGGAACTTTGGGATGTTTAAGGTCGCTGATTATTATTTTTAACTTAAATTAATAAAAATCAAAATAGCGATCCAAAATGGTGGACTTTCCCATTTACGAACCAATATCCATCAAATTCGAAACTTTGGAGTGTTCCAGGTCGCTGATTATGATTTCTATCTCAAACTTTAAAAAAATCAAAATTTCGGATCCAAAATGGCGGACTTTCCCATTTATGAACCAATAGCATCAAACTCGGAACTTTGGGGTCTTTAAGGTCGCTGATTATTATTTTTAACTTAAATTTATACAAATCAAAATAGCGGATCCAAAATGGTGGACTTTTCCATTTATGAACCAATATCCATCAAATTCTAAACTTTAGATTGTTCCAGGTCACTGATTATGATTTCTATCTCAAACTTTAAAAAAATCAAAATGGCAGATCCAAAATGGCGGACTTTCTCATTTGGCGGACTTTCTCATTATGCATCAAATTCGAAACCAAATTCGAAACTTTGGGGTGTTACACTTTTTAAAAAATCAAAATGGCGGATTTTCCCATTTTTGAACCAATATTCATTAAATTCGGAACTTTGGGTTGTTTCAGGTCTCTGATTATGAGTTCTAACTTAAAGTTAAAAACAAATCAAAATGGCGAATCCACAATGGCAAGGTTTCATTCTTGTGCAGTTTAGGTAAAACTGCAGTAAGTACGCTTTTTATTTTTTTTAATTTAAGTTAAAAATAATAATCAGCGACCTGAAAGCTCTCAAAGTTCCCAGTTTGATGCAAATCGGTTTATAATTGGGAAAGTCCGCCATTTTGGATCCACCATTTTGATTTTTTATAAATTTAAGTTAAAAATAATAATCAGCGACCTTAGACACCCCAAAGTTCCGAGTTTGATGCATATTGGTTCATAAATGGGAAAGTCCGCCATTTTGGATCCGTCATTTTGATTTTTTTAAAGTTTAAGTTGAAAATTTTAATCAACGACCTAAAACACTCCAAAGTTTCGAATTTGATGGATATTGGTTGATAAATGGAAAAGTCCGCCATTTTGAATCCGCTATTTTGATTTCTATAAATTTAAGTTAAAAATAATAATCAGCGACATTAAACACCCCAAAGTTCCGAGTTTGATGCATATTCGTTCATAAATGGGAAAGTCCGCCATTTTGGATCCGCCATTTTGATTTTTTTAAAGTTTAAGTTGGAAATTATAATCAACGACCTGGAACACTCCAAAGTTTCGAATTTGATGCATATTGGTTCATAAATGGGAAAGTCCGCCGTTTTGGATCCGCCATTTTGATTCTTTACGTTAGAAATCACAATCAGCGACCTGAAACACTCTAAAGTTTCGAATGTGATGGATATTGTTTCATAAATGGAAAAGTCCGCTATTTTGGATTCACTATTTTGATTTTTATAAATTTAAGTTAAAAATAATAATCAGCGACCTTAAACACCCCAAAGTTCCGAGTTTGACGCATATTGGTTCATAAATGGGAAAGTCCGCCATTTTGGATCTGCCATCTTAATTTTTTTAAAGTTTAAGTTAGAAATCACAATCAGCGACCTGGAACACTTTAAAGTTTCGAATTTGATGGATATTGGTTCATAAATGGGAAAGTCCGCCATTTTGGATCCGCTATTTTGATTTTTACAAAGTTAAGTTAAAATTAATAATCAGCGACCTTAAACAATCCAAAGTTCCGAGTTTGATGCATATTGGTTCATAAATGGGAAAGTCCGCCATTTTGGATCCACCATTTTGATTTTTATAAATAAGTTAAAAATAATAATCAGCGACCTGAAAGATCTCAAAGATCCAAGTTTGATGCAAATCGGTTTATAAATAAGAAAGTGCGCCATTGTGGGACCGCCATTTTGATTTTTTTAATGTTTAAGTTAGAAATCATATTCAGCGACCTGAAACACCCCAAAGTTTCGAATTTGATGCATATTGGTTCATAAATGGGAAAGTCCGCCATTTTGGATCCGCCATTTTGATTTTTATAAATTTAAGTCAAAAATAATATTCAGCGACCTGAAAAATCTCAAAGTTCCGAGTTTGATGCAAATCGGTTCATAAATGGGAAAATCCGCCATTTCGGATTCGCCATTTTATGTATTTTTTTAATAAAAAATAAGTTGAATTGTATACTGACCACCTAGTTGGAAAAGTTTGAAAAAAATTATAATCAAACAACTAAAAAAAAGGGAAAAAATTGCGTGAAGTTGCTATTAATTTAATAATAATAAAGTATAGGTAAATTTATAATTAAAAAATAATAAATCCTACCCTGTGTTTGTTAAATCAGAAAAGTGACAGTTCTAAAGTAAAAACAATGAAATACAATCACGGAAAATCGCGAAAAATTCGGAAAATAGTGATAAAAGGAAACTTGTGGGGCCAAATTATATGGGAAAATCCATAAAGGTATGTAAAAACATAGAAAAAGGTAAATAAAAGTCTGTATTTTAGCCACAATTCAAGTTTTAAAATTCCCATGGCCAAGCTGACTACTAGAGATTGTACTAGAGATTGTACCGCTGTTAAATCTCGAATGAGAGATTTAACAAGTTGTGGTCAAAATCGACCCCCTGGTGTTAAACAAAATTAATTTTAGTTTATTTCAAAGAAAGGGTGGGGGTAGATGTCAAAAATTAGAGTTTAAGCGAAAATATGGCGTGTGTGATATCAAACGAAATGTAACTGAGTCTGGAGTTAAATAAAATACATTTGAGTTTTTTTTTAAAGGGTGGGGGTAGATTTTAAAAATTAGAGTTTAAGTCAAAACATGGCTTGTGTGGTATCAAACGAAAGGTAATTAAGTCTGAAGTTGAATGAAATATATATAGTACCTAGTGTATGGGTGCCCATAGATTGGCAGTGTATTTTGTTTATGTTTGCTCCCTTTTCACTTGCTCGAAACTATAAGCAAGTACCTTTTTTTGAGAAGTTAATGTATTTAGTTTTTGACCCATTTATTTTTAGTCCTCGTTTCCGTCAAAGACCTTTGTCTCTACTATGAACGCCAATATCATGATTTATAAGATATTATAACTTGTTAATTCTCTTGGCCGCGTTTTTCGATGTAGTCTAAACTACTGATTACTTGGGATCTTTGGGGCCTTAAGGCCAGCAGCGGTAAGATCAAAAGACCATTAAGGCTTGTCATCGTCACCACACTGGCACTCTGGGTGGTAAAAAACTGAAAGAGCTGCAGTGTGGTGACGGTAGCGTCAATAGCACCTTTTTGAAGGGTTAGTTCAACTTTGGGTAGAGCTGTTTCGTTTGGCAAAAGCGTAGTTTTTCGATGGAGTTTTGCTTATTGTGTCGATCAAGTTTCGTGTAGCGTGGTAAAAGAAGGCGATGAGCCAAAAACTCGCTGTGTTAACGCTTTGTCACTGCCAAGTCTTTGAAATCCTGAAAAGGTTGCTATGTTGCCAGCAAATTCTAAAATGTAAGGATAGAATACGAAGGTAAAAAGACTGTAAGCTACGCGGCCCTCAGCAAAATAATTAATTCGACAAGATTATTTACTGCACTAGTACTGTAAAGAAATTTTGAAAGATAGATAGATAGATAGATATTTTATTAATGTTAAAAAAAATTACAAATTTTTACACACGTCAAAAAGTTTAAAATGCTATAGAGAAATTTAAGTAAAAAGCTTAAATCTAGCTATTCCTAATCCAAAGTTTGGAGTTTAAAATAAATTTAAGAAAAATATATATATATAATTCATTTTTAAACAAACAAGAATATAAAAATCTGAAAAGACAATCCAAAATTGACCTTCTAAAAAACATCACAAAATTTAAAATGAAAAGAAACACTACACACTAAAATGCATGTTGTTGATGTCACACTGCAGAAACTCTTGTTCTGAGTAGAAACTTTTTTCATAAAGTAAGTTCTTAATGACCCTCTTGAAAGTATTTGGAGGAAGCTCTCTAATATTTTCAGGAATCTTATTAAAATATTTAATAGCAATGAACTCCGGCCTAGATTGTGTTTTTGTAAGGCGACAGTGAGTCACTCTCAGATCATTTCCATGACGAGTAGGGTAGTCATGAATGTTATGGTGTGTTTGGTAAATTTCTCTACGCTCTCTAACATAGACAAGACACTCATAGATAAAAACTGAAGGCAGTGTTAGAATTTTAAGGCGTTTAAATGAATCTCTGCAGTCCTGACGATAGTCAAGACAAGCCATAAGTCGCACAGCCTTTCTCTGGAGAGAAAAGACTCTCCCGACTGATCCTGCTCTACCCCATGTGATAATGCCATAAGTCATGGTAGAGTGGAAAAGCGCATAGTATGAGCTTTTGAGTGTTTCTTGGGTCACACATCCTGCTAGATTTCTAAGTAAGAAAACTGAGCTTCGTAGTTTGTGTTATCTAAACCAAATGTTTAATCATACATTTTTGAGTACTTTATCCTCATGGCCAGATCTGGCAAATAAAGTGTCCAGGAATAAGTTTCGTGATGTATAGCATACAATTTTTTATGTGTTCGGCCCGCTCGAAGAAAAAGTAGTGTTCCTAATGTGCCGCACTTGATTGCTGGCCAAACTCCGCCTTGCGTTAGTCAACCAACTGCAATTGTTAGGATACATCCTATTACGGTAAAGTACTCCTTACGGTATGCGAATCAGCTTTAATGTATGTCGTCAAATTTCTTATCTGTTTACTTTCTTGATTATATATTTGTTTAAAATAAAAGGATAGAGGACATTGAGAACTGAATTTGGAGCACCTCTTTAGCCTATAAATTAGTTCAAAACAGGACAAGGGTACTGTTCAAAACCATAGATTACTTATAGGTTAATGTACAAAATAACGATAACAATAAGGAAACGTCTTCTTAATTAACAGACTCTGTATTGTTTAATAAAGACATATGAATAAGGTAGTTAGCAGAAGCACCGACCGAGAGTGTTCATAGGCTCGAGCGTTTAATTTGACGCCCCCAATCTCTCCGCCTGTTTTTTTTAATGGGTTGCATGCTCTTGAATGCAACCCATTCAAAAAAAACACAAAGACCTGCCGACCCCTTCGGGGCGTCAAATCAAACGCTCGAGCCTATGAACAACATCGGTCGGTGCTTCTGTTAACTTCCTTATTCATATGGGTGTTGTTTTTTTAAACAGCCAAATTCCAAAAGGATCACGCTCGGAGCTTATGGGCGGTGGTTTTCGGTTAAATTTCTTTTATATTTAAGTGTGTTGTAGATCTTGATGCACTGATGAAAAGTTATCATTGCCCCATCGTCGTGCGCCCTATGGTTTCTAAGATACAGGGCTGCAAAGTTTCAGTTTTTAACTTCTGTGCATTTTTCACAAAAAACTATTTTAAGTCATTTTTACCTGTTCTGCAAGATGATATTATTATTTTTTATATATCAAATGTTAGGTCACAAGTATGGCTTAATATCCAAATAAAAAAATTGGAACTATTAATAGTCCGCTACATTCAGTGGCGTTCCGAACGTACATAATTAACTATTAAAAAAAAAACAAAAGGTGGAATTTTTTTTGTTTTTTCCTATCTTTTAGAAAACTTCCAAAGAAACCAAAGTATGTATATATGTTAAAAATCGGATGTTCAAGTTTTTCACAAAACTCTATAAACCTGTATGCTTTTTAGGATTTTAATGTTTTTTTTAGAAATGCAAAATAATTTCGCTTTTGTTTTAATTAGACAGTAAAAGTAAAATAAAAAAGTTTAACAACATGATCTGTCAATTTGACATTTGCACTTAAAAGAAGGTTCTTTTGTGAGTAAGCGATTTTATTCAACAACTTATTGCACACAAGCGTAAAAGCGTAAATCATATAAGTATTTTACTTAAAATAGTGCAGATTTTTTCTGTTATGCTAGACCCAAAAATTAATTATAAAAATTTCTTAATTGGAGTATGCACATCAGTGGCGTATATAAGGGCCCCCCAGCCCCCCCCCCCCGTAGCTTAGATTCTTTTAGATATTTGCCACATATTTCATGAATACAACATAAATTAGCATAAAATACGGCCTCATGGGGTCTCCCCTCCCCCAAACTGTCTTGAGCCCACCTCAATTTTTTTTTCTATATACGTCACTGATGCATACGGAAAGATAACCCTAGGCTTAAAAACATGACATGTTTGTTTAAAGAGTATAATTATATTGTTAATAAATTAAATTACTTAATTATTGAAATAGGTATATTATTGAAATATAATACTAGCATCCAGTACCACATAAAAGACGCTAATGTAGTTATGATGGCTGGAATAGCCCATCATGTACCTACCAAATAAAACCAGTTACAGCGTCACCGCCGGTATATTAAGTTATTATTTAACTTAGATGCCTTTGTCTATAACAACTCAGAAACAATTCATGCGGCATTAAATAGCAGTTTGTAAATATGGAACTATTGTCATTTGTTTTATAGAAAACCAATGTCTACATAACCAAAAGTATATTACACAGAAGATAAAAAATAAAAATACTTGTTTTGATTTAAGACAATTAATGCCTTGTTTGTTAAAATGCTTATTATATTTGTCGTTCATGTCAATAAAATATAGCTTTCTGATTGAGGACATAATGGTTTTTATTTAAGGAAGGAAAATTCTTGCTTGAAAAATTTTTAGTTTCGGTAATTCTTTGTTTCATTTGAAGAATGTTTTTTTCAGGTAAATCAATATATTTATTAACACTCAAACACTTAATTTAAAAAAAAAATTGTTTTAAAATACTCTTTTCAAAATTAGATATCGAGAAGAGCATACCTTTAGCTCGCTTCACTAACCTGCCAATGTCAAATTGACAGATCATTTTTTTAAAACTTTTTTATTTTACTTTTAATGTCACAAAAAAATTAACGTCCAAAAAGTTAGGATTTCAAACATTTATCTTTGTAAATTGCACGCCACTGAATGAATAAATGTATAAAAAAGTACTGTGTGCAACAAAACTCATTCCATAAACCTTATAATTATATTTTTTTTAAATATTCTCGTTAAAACAACAGGGAAAGTATTTTGAACTTCTAAAAAAATACTAAAATCCTAAAAAGCATAGAGGATTACAGCGTTTAGTGAAAAACTTGAACAACCCATTTTTAACATATACACATTGCCTGGTTTCTTTAAGAGTTTTCTAAAAGATAGGAAAAAACAAAAAAATTATTTTTTTAAGTTAATTCCGTAAAGCATCGTTTTTTGATTAAATATTCTTTAATAATTTTTATGTTCATGTAACAAAGTGTTAATAGGTCCAGTTTTTTAATTTGGATATTAAGCTACTCTTCTGACCTAACGTTTGATATATAAAAAACTATAATATCCTTTTTCGGAAAAGGTAGAAAAGACTGGAAATAGTTTTTTGTGAAAAATGTGCAAAAGTCAAAAACTGAATTTTTGAACCCCTGTATCTTAGAAACCATAAGTCGGAGGACGATGGGGTAATAATAGCTTTTTATCAGAAAATCAAGATCTACAACATACTGCAATTTAAAAGAAATCCAACCAAAAGCCACCGCCCATAAGCAACGGGCGCGATCCTTTGTGGTCAGAAAATAAAAATTTAAATCAAGCAAAATTAAAGATGCTGATTTTTTACAGAAACGTAAAAGTATTAGCCAAAATAATAATGTTTAAATCATTTGCGAATTTTTTTGCCTATTTGAACCAAACTTTTTAATCTGTTTAAAAAATATGTGTATTTAACTTCATCATATCTACTAAATCCGATAAAATATAAATATACTTACAAATATACTAATAGGTAACAGCATCATAAGAGACAAGTGGGTTAACTAAGATGTTTCGGACAATTACGTAAGCAGAAGTGATAATACAGAGGATATGTAAATGACTTAGTTGCAAAAAAAAGAAATATTAATTATATAAGAACCAATAGCGTTTTTTATTAAATCATTTATTTTTTCTTATTTACATATATTATATCTTAGGTGCAGAAAAGCAGTCTGGATTCGGAAACGCTTTTTGGTGTTCTTAATGGATATGGAATTGTATTTTTGGCGCAATAATGGGCTGCACGGTTTTTTTTTACTCTGTATTTTTGTTGGGTGGTATTTGTACTTGCTTAGTAATTTTTACGCGGTTATGGGCTGCGCGATTTTTTATTTTGCGTGGTAGAAAACTACCGCGGTATTTGTTTGCGCTGTATTTTGGTTGCGCGGTTTTGTAGTTGCGCGGTAAAAACCTTGTGCGGTATTTGCCAGGTAAGACGATGCGCAAAAGATCTTTTGGGTAACACGCGCTATAAACGATTTTTGGTTTTGGTTTTTCTTGCAAATATTTACATTTTATTGTCATGTAAATTAATTGATTTTTATTTTGACCCTTTTTCTTGCGTTTATCACCTATTATAAAATTCCTTGTGTACCACCGGTGGCACATGCTACCTAACATAAACCTGAATGTGTACCACCAATGGTACACATCGTCGCTAACGTGTTAATAAAGGTAGATAATACAGAAGAAAAGAAATATCCTCGTCGCACTACTTTTTTGATGAAAAATTTCAGAAAGTGTTTACGAAACTCGACAACATCGCCGAAACAGCTAAAAAGCCCCCAACTGAAGTTGAAGGGGGAGAACATTTCTCAAGCATGCGCACTTCATTTATACGCTGACTCGAGAACAGCACTTACCAGACTAGCTTCGATGGAAGCCCGCTGTTAGTTAGAGGTCGACTGCCGAGTGAATTCGTAACGTAACGTTAACCGTTAATCTTATAGTGTCGTGTCGTTAAAAGCTCAGAATAAAAATGGTTGTGCTAGAAGGTGGCGGACTAATTTCGGCTAGTGGAAATCAGTATTTACAACCGGATTATTTATCTCCTTTACCAACAACGGTAAGAATTTATTGTTTGTTTTTATTTATGAAATCTTATTCCCTATATAAACCTATTTCAAGTCACTGCAAATTATGTTTATGCATTGGCCCTCTGAAAGGGGTCAGTTAAAAGTTTTTTTTTATTTTCATGTTTATTAAACGATATATAAATTTTATTTATTTATTAAAATTTTTTTGAAAATAGGATATATTATAAATTTATATATATATATATATATATATATATATATATATATATATATATATATATATATATATATTTTTTTTAAATTTAAAAAAAATTTATTGCAAAAAGACCCTGAAAAGGGGTGTGATTAAACCTAATTATTTTTTCAAATGAGAAGAATTCAATTGTGGCATCTTGTTGAAGAAAAAGAAACCATAAAATCATTTTTATTTACTTTAGTTTTTACATTTTTTATAAAAAAAACATTTTTAAAATTATTATCGCCAAAACCTTTTTGGTTTTTTTAATTCATAAAAAATACATTTTAGTTGCACTGGTCATTTAATTTTGATTAAATTTGTACAATTTTTTTTACATATATTGTGTACATCAGTGGCGGATTCAAGGGGGAGGGCAGAGGTGCCCTCTTTTCACATAAAGTTTGTAAACCGCAATGCGAGGGGTGACCAGCTAACCCCAAAATGTGTACACCGATTGTGAAAATCCACAATCTTTTGCTAAGATTGTGAGGGATTTTGTACAGATTGTGAGGGATTGTGGTGAGATTGTGAGGGATTGTGAAGGATTGTGAGAGATTGTGACAGATTGTGGGTGATTGGGAGGGATTGTGTAAAGATTGTGAAGGATTGTGAACAGATTGTGAGGTGAGAAATGTGTACACCGATTGTGAGAGCTCTTCACCCCTCGCCGCAATGTTTTACTAAAAATATCAATTTTTTTATACAAACATTATTTTTTTCTTAAATTTTTACAGAAAAATATTTGTATAAACCAAATCAATAATTTGCGCCTGCGGCATATTTTATTTCGCTTTAACCGAACCGAACCGCAAAAATAATTTTTTGGTTTTTGCGGCCTTCTTGGCCCCTCCCTCCGAAGAGCCTGGATCCACCACTGATAGTGTATGCTACAAATAGGGTCCAGTAAAAAATATTGGTTACAATTGTCAGCCGACTTGTTTTTGGATTTTTTAATAAACAATAATTTAAACACGCTAGCGGCACCGTTCTATATAAAGCCCTATTCAAAATTCATCTCTTAGGAAAATGCATACGTTAGGAGACAAAGTTTAATGTATTTATAGGGCCCCTTCACCCCCTTGCCTACGCCACGATGCGCACGATAGTTTAAACGTCGACGCCCTTTCAATTTATAATTTTTCTAAATGAGTTTTTTTATTTGTTACAGTTGGATGCCAAAAAAAGTCCGTTAGCTCTGCTTGCCCAAACCTGCAGTCAAATTGGAGCTGACTCACCATCAGCCAAATCACTGGTTTCATCCGTTGACAAGAAAAAATCAGATACAACGAGAAATTCGCCGGTTAATATTAAAAGTGATAAAAACTCTCAACGATCTACCCCAAACGAGACAAAATTAGTTAGTTCTTTTAAACCCTACGAAAACAATGTGGTGTCTAAAAAAACTGAAGATGTGCGCCCTTTGTCGAAATCTAGTGCGCATAATGATATGGATAAGAAAAGTCCATCAGTGAGTGATCGCAAATCCGTGTCTCCAAACAACAACAATAATACTAATAATAATAATCATACGCCGGTGTCGGATGGGAGAAAAAGCACCCCAGCAGGTTCAAAATCTTCTTCTCCGTCGGCAAGTCCAATAATTAGATCAGGACTGGAAATAATGCAAGGACAAACAGCAAAAGACACACTTGATGCGTTTAAACCCGGAGCATTTCATAGTCACCCGGGTTCTTTAAGTTCACTGGGCTACCCATCAGGTTTAGAACACACCAATCCAGCGTTTAGACCACCATTTCCTGGCGTGCCGTTTTCACACCATCACGCGGCTATGCTCGGATATCCTGGTGCCTCGCCCACACCTTACCTAAGTTATGCCAGAGTAAAAACACCAAATGGAGGTGAAGCATTGGTTCCAGTATGTAAAGATCCCTATTGTACAGGGTGCCAATTCAGTATGCAAAACCAACAAATGATGTTAAATAACTCCGCATCAGCTGCTGGACCATGTCCTTCAGGTTGCACTCAATGTGATCATCAAAAATACAACCTAGCCATGGCGATGTCTTTAAGTGCCCAAAGTTCTCTAGCGTATTCTCAGTTAAGTAGACCATATATTTGCAACTGGATAGCTGGGGATTCATATTGTGGAAAACGGTTTGTTACATCAGAAGAATTACTTCAGCACTTAAGAACCCACACAAACGGTACAGACCCCGCATCCTCTGGAGCTTCAAACTTATTAAATCATTCATTGTTAGCACAAGCAGCGTTACATAGGTCAGGATTTGCAAATGCACCTTTAAGCCCATTAAGTGGTCGCTACCATCCTTACGGAAAACCTCAACTACCTTCAGGTTTGACGGCGTCTCCTTACAGTGCTTTTAATCCGACAGCGCTTGGTCCTTACTATTCTGCATATGCGTTGTATGGACAAAGACTAGGTTCTGCTGCAGTGCATCAGTAAAAAAATAATGTTTATCAAATATTTTGGACTAGTGATAAATAAGAGTCTTGAATTTTTCCTGCAAGATTTTACTGTTTTAGGTCTGTCCGCAGTAGATTAAAAAGCCTATCGCCAAAAATTTTGTGTTTAAAAATTTCATAATTTTTAATGCAAGAATATTGCATGAGCAAGATCATCCTAAAAGCCTTAAGGTTTTTCTTGCATTGAAAATCTTGGAATCTCTAAGTGTTTTACAAGTTAATTTCTAACAACATTCACCTTACTGCCCAATGAAAAAACAGGACTTGCAAAAAACCTTAAAGGCTCTTATACAACCTTTTTTTGGACATGAACAACTATAGAATAAAGTTCTTTAAAATATGATATTGAAAAGAGTTTAAGCACTTCATTAGATATCTCTGGCGGTTTTCAAGTAATAGGCTTCATTCTATATGTTTAATGTCACATTACCTGTGATATCATGTAATTAAGAAAACTTTATTTTTAATATTTCTTTGATAAAAACATAGCTTACTGTAAGACTTTATTATACTTACTATTTGCCAAATATTTGTTTAAAAATAAAAACGGATTTTTATTAAACGCTGAAAGGACAGAAATTTGGTTATGAACAGCTTATTGTATACTGAGTCCAAACATTTAGGTCAAGTTAAGAGAAGACTGGATGGAGAATCGATGTGCAATCAATTAATGTAAAATACAAATTACCAATTAAAATTGTGAATGAAATCAATGACATAAAGCTTTAGGGTTTTGTTTGTATTTTTGTATGTCTTACTCTAATTTTTATCGAATTGATGGATTGGTTTGATCTGATCAACTTTGTAAATTTAGTATGGAATAATGTTATCCTATGAAATTTTAACTTTGCTTTATTAAAACTGAATTTAAAAAATCTAATGCTGTTGAATTTTATCCCCACTAATTAAGTAAATATAGAAAACAAAATCATAATTTATTATCAATTTTAATTTATCTTGTCTTTTAAATTGGCCTTAATATACCCACCTTGAAGAAACAAGGGTCCTATGAAATCCATGAATAAACTGCTAAATTTTGAGTTAAATTCGAAGAATATTTATAAATTATTTTACACAGTTATTACCACATCCTTCAAAAAGAAGTCTGTGGTATTACATTATTATTAAACTATGCCTTATTTAATGGTATGGATACTGGGTATCATAATAACTTTTTAACAAGGTCAATATTTGGTTTGGTACAGTCATAATACAAGACTAGCGACAAAATTTTAAATTAAAAAAAAAAAAATTGGTTTTGCTTGATATCTTGGAAACTCCTGTAGAAATTTTTAATTTCGATACAGCATCTGATTAGGCTGGAATAGCGCTTTTTATTCTAATTTTTTTTTTTTTTTATTCTTACCGTTTCCCAAATATGTTCTAGAAAATTACCTACATGGGGATTGCGGAAACGGTAAGACATACAATTTTGGTTAATGGGAAAAAAGTGGCGCTATTCCCAGCCCCATAAGAGGCTGTATCAAAATTAAAAATTTCCATAGGGCTTTTCAAAATATCCAGCAAAAGCTAAAAATTGTTTTTTTGAAAAATTGAAAAATTTTCTTGTAAAAACAAATCTAATTAAATTTGGTAGTTTTGTAATAGCCACTTGAACGATATTGTCGATTTTTTCTAATAGAAACCGTTTGCATATAAATGAACTTTTTTCTGGGACATCCCATATACTGGGTATTCCATTAAGGTTGGCAGCCGGATTTATCTCAGAAAAAAATTGTTAGAACCCAATCGGCTCTTGCGAGTCACTAGAATAATTTTACTTTTGGACGAAACACTGATTAATATACACAAATTATACCAACATACATATTCTCTGAAAAATTCTTCATAATTTGGACTCCCCCCCACATGTTCGTCTATAGCCACTTTCCTACCCAGAACCAATGGAAATGTCATTTTTTATTAAAAAATTAATTACTTCTAAGTGGTAACCAAATCTGCTTTTATTATTTATTCGACTTATTAACAAAAGCCTAGAAAACGCAAATTTTAAAAAAGTACCAAACTCAAGATCTTAAGTTTTTTGAAAAATGTTGATACAAACCCATTAATATTTTTACTTGAAGTTGTTAAGTTATATTAATTTAATAAGTTAGGACACCCCGCATTTTAAGACTTACTTTGTTTAACCAATGATTTTAAAAAAAAAATTTACGTGAACTTTGCTTAAATGCAGTTTACTTATACACCTCTGTATCTTTATATTATAGTCTAAAATTTGATGTTTTTAAAAAATTAATCAATTGTCCATAATTATAACAGGTGTGGTATAAAAATAATATAAAATAAGGCCCCCTGTCACCACATAATACACACATAAAACTTATTTTTCCATCTCTTAAAAAGTAAGTCAAATGTTGATTTGCGGATTTCGATAATATTTTAAATTAATATCGCTTAAGAAATTTAGGTAGAAATATTGTATTGTATCTAAATTTCTAAAAAACAATAAGTTTTCTGGGGTGGTATTTTTCAAAAATTTTCTTGTTCGAAAACATATAAATTTGAACATTTTTTGGGTTTCTCTTTATAAGTCAAATGAATAATTAGAGGAAGCTTCGTTACCATGTAGGATTAATTAATTGATAAAAAGTGATATTTTCATTGCCTCTTAGTGGGGAAGTGACTTAGAGGTACACTCGAAGGGTCCAAATTATGCAGAATTTTTCAAGGAATATGAATATGGTAAAATTTTTGTCCGTTAATTATAGCGTTTCGTCCACAGACTTCAAATTCTTTTGAAGTCTGTGGTTTCGTCCAAAAAGGCAATTTTTCTAAGATGTGATTACTGCCCCCTAGCAGGGAAACCACACTAATATTTTAAGTGAATTTGCAAGACCCAATTTTATTACAACAATTTTTTTTTTCCGGTTGTCGTAGCGATAGTGGTTTTGGAGATAAATCCGGCTGCCATCCTTAGGGCCGATTTCTCAATAGAGGGTTAAAACAAGAGATGACTGACATATTTTCATGCCAAAAAAAGAAAACTATCAAAGATAACCCACGGGTCAGGGCTAACCTTCTATTGAAAAACCAGCCCTTAATGGGACAACCTGTAGAGCCCATTGTTAGGTTACCCTATTTTTTATATAATAGGGACTTATTGGAATAAAACCTGACTTTATTTTAGAGTCGCCTTTATTCTGACATATATACACAGAAAACTAACAGCTGACCTCTCAAAATTGACATACCAAAGCCAAATTTAATAATACAGTCGCTAACTTCCATTTAATAAATACCGACACTAATAAATCCGGTTTTTAAATACACAAAGGCCGAATTTTAAAGCAAAGCAGCTGGTTTTTATATGTAAATCACCATAGGGTCGATTTTAAAATAAGGTCGGGTTTTATTCCAATAAGTATCTATTAACTGAGATGTCTTGATCAAACATAACTATACATAAGCTAGTGATGTGTGTAAATATAACTGGGGAACGGGTGATACCTACAAAAAATAGGTAAGTATTGTGTTAAAATCAGTATAGTTTAAAAACGAGTTTTTTTAACTGAAACCCGTAAATGGGTTAGCAAGGTAATAACTTTCAATTCAATAGAAATTCATAATAATTTAGATAATAAATCTTGACTGTCAGTTTAAAACATAAATAATAATTGTAGAGAAACACAGTACAGGCCATTTATCAAATAAATAATTTAGAAGTCATTTTTCAAAAAGTAATTGATGCACGTCCTGACTTCGTTAAAACTTTAATTGCGAATTTGGTATGATTTATGACATCCTATAAAAAAAGTTTATAAAGATCACAAAGATAAAGTCACTACTTTTAACAAATTTAATGGTGACAAAATAATATGTTTCATAATCTGATAATCAAACACTGGCAGGAAGTTTTAAGTACACGGAGAAAAATCGGTCAAATAGATTATAAACCTGAGTTTTGTGTGCTTGGAAATATAAAATATAACTGTTTTAAATATACAAAACAAATTATTTGTTCACCTAGTTTATATAAAAATTTATTTAAATTTAATTGAAGAAGTATATTTTAACTTTTAATAGAAAATCTATTTGTTTTTAATAGGTTTTGCACTTTTATTTTAATGTATGGCATTATAAATAATATAAAAATTCTAATATTTTGTCTAGTTGTTTTAAATGTTTTTTTCTACTCAATCTAGTATGTTTATAATAAATATTCTAGGTGTATCGAAATATTTATTCTAAATGTATACTTTATCCACGGATCACCTGATCCGTGCTTTATCTGTCTTCTATTTCATATAGATCTTTCTATATTTTTTCTCAAAGTAAGTTTTTGAGAGTGTGCTTTATTACATAATTATTCAGTTAATTCTTTAGTATACAGGGTGTCCTGGCCTCGTAATTATTATCTTTACTATTTCGCAGTGCTGCTCTGCTATTCAGTAGACTTTCTGATAAAGCATTTCTAACATTTCTCACTATTATAATGGTGTACAGCGCGAGAATTTTCTGGATCGGAGTAGGTATAAAAGATGTCTCTAAATTGAACGTCAATATTTTCACCACGTATTCTACGGTCCAAAATAGAAATAAAAGTTTATTTAAACTGGGATCCAAAATTGTGTCGTTTTCAAGATACAGGGTGTAAAATTTAAAAAATAAAAATCTTATTTTTTAAATATTATGAACAGTTTTAAAAGTTTCAAAATTGGTACCTGTGTGTTTTTAGGTAGGCGAAACCCGAATGTGGCCGTCAAAAGTGTTTTACAGGGTTGGATGGGACAGGCGGGCAACCGGGCAAATGCCCGATGGGCCGGTACAATTTAGGGCCGGTTGGGCCGCAGGCCCGATGTACCTATTCCAAATTATTAACATTTATTTTTGTATATTTGACAAACGAACTACTTAAAACATTAAACATTTAAATTAAAAAAATCTGTATGTAGTAACTCCAGGCCTGAGTTACTTATTTGATTGTTACGGGATTATTATTCGGGAGATTAAGAAAATGTAATAAAAATATTGTCCAATTTTGTTTCTTATTTGTGTTGTTGTTGTGAAATCTCTTTTAACACACTTTGTTGACTATTTTGGTGGGGATTGATCCCCCTGATCTCCCCCTTCGGTACGGCCTTGCCAGTATGTCATATGTTAGTTGCGAAAAATCATTTTTGGTGCTAAAATACATAAAAAATCTAAGAAATCGATTAACCGATTGAAAAATCGGTATTGGGTCCAATTCAAATTAAGGAGATCATAGATAAAATTGCAGCATCAAGTTACTACTACTATGTCGGCTTAGAACGTTTTTCTACGTTGTCCGACGCCTATTCTCCACCTCTTTCGATCCTGACAATCATCTTCTCAAGTTTTTTTTGACTCATTGATCTTTGGATTGACTGTTGCCATTCCAGTTTAGGACATCAAGTTCATTATTAAAAAAGTCGTTACCATATGAAAAATTAGCATACCTGCTCTGCCCCCGGTAGTTAAAAGGGCTCAAGTGACGAAAGTGTGGTTTGGAAAAAAACGACTTCAAAGTTTTAATTGTACATAAGGCAGTACTACAGTTACTGCTATTTGTTTTTTTTTAAGTTTTTTTTTTCATTTTATTACATAGGACATGATGGAAAATCTGTCGAGACCAAAAACCTAAATTGGAAAAAAAATACTTGCAGCCTTTTAATTAACGGGGGCAGTGCTGTTGTATGTTGAAACTTTGTAATGTTTTAATTTTGTGAAAATATTAGATATTAATTATGTTAATAGGTAGGGTAAATGCGCCAGTAGTCGGCCCCCAACCGGTACTCGGCCATCTTTTTCATTTTAAATAATGTAATTAGAAAATTCAGTGCTAATCCTATGCATTTTTTTTCAATTTTTCTTTTTATACCAAGAATGTTTATATAAACAGAAAATACTGTCATTTTAAAATGACAGTTTGAAATTGCCGTGCACGTTGTATTCTTTTAAGGTACGAAATTTTAAGATTTTTGCTACATGTAGGTGGTGTAGGAAATAGTATTTTTGAGTGAACTGTAAAGTCTGCTTACTAAATTTTAGATTGCATATTATTTGGTAGGTATTTTTGTATTCATTTAATGCTAAAAATCGTAAAAAAATAATCACAACCTAGTTTCTTTACCGCATAATTCTAAAAATCTACTAGTCGGCCGGGCGGCCAACTGGATATTTTTTTCAAAACCAGTATTCGGCCCCCTTCAACTACAATACTTTCAGAGCACACTGACTTCAGGATTTGTTTGACCAATATAATAAAAATAAATATTAAAATATAAATAAAAATACTTTTATAAATTAAAATGTATAAAATCACATCACATGACTTTGTTTTCGTTTTAATGTAGAATTTTGTTTTCAATTTCGTTTTTTTTTTGGTGTGTTATTGCCATTTTAGGTACTGCAACTAAAGCCACTGGTTTAATAAAAAATAATTTGTTTTCGTTTTTTTTTTTGGTTTTTATTACCATTTCAGGCAATCCAACTAAAGCCACTGGTATAATCAAAAAATACTTGTTTTAAAAATTGTACTTAAAAAAATTTTACCCGAGATGTTACCTTTTTTTAAGATTTTTTAAATTAACTACAGTCGAACCTATCTAACTCGAACCTCTATAACTCGAACCTCTCTATAACTCTAACCTTTTAAGTGGTCCCTGCACTTTTTATATGTATTTTAACATCTTTAACTCGAACTCTCCATGACAAACTGTTTTTGTTGTTCTACTTATAGAAGTTCGACTGTATTTGTTTTTCTAACTTTTTTTTTACGTTTTTATAATATTTTAATTCGATTCGATTTTTGTAAATAAGTAAATAAGAAAGTTTGTTTCTATTTGATTTTTATTTTTTTACTATTACCCACCTCTCATCTAGTATAAAATACCTAGGACGACTACTGTTTGAAAATTGGCCGACATTAGATTTTTGGTGGCCGAGTACTGGAATTCTTCTACATTTTTAATATTTTTCGTTTTAAGTTTTTTATTTTTGTAATTAGGCTATTTTGAGTTTCAGAGAACATACAGGCATTATCCAGGGATAGGGATAAAACAATTAACTGCACCCAAGTATCTGAGGGCACGGCAGTGCCTCGCCCACAGAACACCAAAGGGAAGAAATGCAAACTACGTGTTAAACCGTTGGTAACACGAGAATAACCTTAACACGGTCCAGAAAGAGAGAAGACTATACCTCTGTCTAGATCAAACATGTCGGGACACAGCTGATTTTTGTCAAAATAAATCAGCTGATATTTGTTAAAATAAATCTGCTGGTCAGTGAACATTAGCTGTTGATGGGAAAAACGTTTGTTTTTGTTAAAATGTATTTTTTCAGAACCATCCCATTTAAATCATGGCATACTTTTTCCATCAAATTTGCACAAAAATATCGTCAAATAATAAAACTTTGTGAACAATAATTTTTTTACAAAATTTATGGAAAATACCAAAACTTTATATGAAATGGTTCTGAAAAAATACATTTTAAACAAAAACAAACTTTTTGTACCATCATCAGCTGATATTCAATGAACAGTATTATATTAATATTTAAAAATTAATTAATAAACATATTATAGTACTTACCAGCTTTTTACTGCTAAAGATACATTTATATGAACTGTGATATATTTCAGCGTTGAGCAGATAGTAAATAAAACACTTTCCGTGATAGACACAGTTTATTGAACTTAAACACTTTTCCGGATAGACAGTTCGCTCAACTAAAACCCTTCCCAGGACAGATCCTGCGCCGAGGGGCTGATCAATGCGCTTCGGACTAATAAAAATCAGTAAAAATTAGGTCCTGGCAGGACCTTAGGTTTGGTATTATTCGTTAGTCATTTTTGTCTTTTTTTTATCACTTTATACCTAAATAAGACCAAGAAGGACTTACAGGACCAACAAAAATATGAATTATGTAAAGAACTGTACACAATTTTTGCTATTGATCAGCCTTTCTCCCTGCAATGAATTGCAAGACAAGCAGTGATAGAACCACCATACAGCAAGACCTTCTGCAGGGCAGAGGTGCTCCCACCAACTAAACCTTTTTAATTTCGCTGAAATCATTTTTTACTTATCACTGTGTGTGTGTGATCACTCCAGCCCTTCGGGCTCTCTATGGGGCATACGCCTCTCAGCAACCCTGTGCCTTGCTGCATTGTAGTTCTGCCACTGTTTATTTACATATTGAAATAAGTTTTTATAAAATACACATTATACAGGGTGTTTCATAATTCAATAACATAATTTTAGTGTTGAATTCCTTAAGTGGTTTCAAGGCAAAATTTTTATATAACCTTAAACGCCTTGTTTTAAAGTTTCTTTTATTGAGTTTTTTATAACTCTTGTACTTTTCGAGATATTTAGTTCAAATTTGGCATATTAAGCTATAGGCACTACACTTTTAGACATGCCAAATAATAGTAAACATGTACAGAGTGACCCTTTTTCAGGGGTCATGTCGCCTTTTCCCCCAGAATGTTTTTGTTTTAAGCCACTGGTAGGGAGAAGTAGGGATTTTAAAACAAGAAATAAAATCTTTGTTTCATTTGCAAACTTTTTTGTTTTTC
This sequence comes from Aspidapion aeneum, assembly GCA_963576565.1. Taxonomy (NCBI): domain Eukaryota; kingdom Metazoa; phylum Arthropoda; class Insecta; order Coleoptera; family Brentidae; genus Aspidapion; species Aspidapion aeneum. The sequence goes on from CAUYVT010000039.1 coordinate 582,874, forward strand.
TGAAATTTTTTTGCATCTTTAACCATTTTAGAGAAAATCGCTGTTGCACCAAAGGCTGCTATCATAAAATAAAAAATGCTCCAGTATGGTATGGCGAGTATATCAAAATAAACAAATTAATTAAAACCTATTTGACATGCCTTAACTTGTAGTGCCTATAAGTAAATATACGAGCCAAATTTGAGCTAAATATCACAAAAACTGTAAAAGCTATATAAAAAAAGTTAATTTAAACACCCTGTATCTCTACTACTAAGTGTTTGTAGACCTTTGTTTATATAAACTTTTTGTCTTGAAATCACTCTAGGAAATTATCTTTAAAAATATTTTATTGAATTTTACAACACCCTATATAAACCATTTTGGCTTACATGCATTACGAATAATGGTTCAATATTGCACTAGTGCTATAATACAAATCCTATTTATTTTTTTGTTGTAGTCTGCAGTTTTTTGTAGCGGTTGACAAAAATATGCCTGCTTCCCCCATTAAAAAACAAGCACATTGAATATAATGCAGGGCTAAATCCTCTCCCCCTTGAGCATTACATATTTCAAGAATGTAGTCAAACTCAATTAGGAGCTTTCATTGGAGCAATATGAACTCACTATTATATGTAATAAATATAAGACAAAATGGGACACTTGTATATACAGTTTGACTTATTGTATCTGATCCTCAGCACAGAAATCAAAAAATATGTTTTTACACAATACAAAAGTCAAATTTTATGAATTTATATGATTTTGTGGATGTCCTGATATTGTATAGTTTAGAATTTTACACAATTGGGCTTTATGTTTTGTGTAAAAATATATTTTTTGATTTGGGTTCCGAGGGTCGGATACCATTAGTCAAACTGTAGATAAGATTACTTAACAAAGTAATGTGAACTTTCTATTTTATGCCTAATTTACCCATAACATAATGCACAATGGAAAGATTTAGTGTTTATACTTTATGTCTACAATACTAAGGAGATGGAAATAGAGATATTAAAATTAAGCAATGAGTTTGTTCATTCAAGGCCAACACAAAAATAGAGGCCACGACCCTGAAAAAATCAGCTGTTCTCCCGGGGCTGAATTTTACATTGGGTCTTATGGGAGGTCAGACGTTTTTTTATGATATTTTCAAAATGGCACTACAGATTGCCGCAAAATTTCAGTGAAATATTCTCAGACACCATCCCGATATTCCACCAAAGGTTTGTAAGGAAGCAACATGATTAAAAGGTTAAAATCTTCAAGATTTAGCATTCCTTATTTTGAATTCAAATTACCCGCCATGTACCACATGCCAACTGTTACATTTGACATGCATTTGACTTTGTCATATGTGATTGTCACATTCGCTTCTGCTTTAAACTTAATTTTTGTGTGAGCTAATGAAGCGGCTATGAAAAATTAGGGCTTACTATACATTTTTAAAAAATTGTTCTGCCAGAATAAAGTAAAAACAATCTCAAAAACGGCTTTATTTAAAAAAAAATCAAATATCCATGAACCGTCATTCCAACTTCAATATTTTAAAGACAATCAGCTGTGTCGTAACGTGACCATCAAAAAAAAATCAGCCCCGGATGTGACGTCAACAACGTGGAGGATCGTGGCCCGTCCATTTTGATAGCCCTGGTTCATTGTGCATTAAGTTTTTGGGTAAACCAGGCCTTACTTAGAAAAATGCCATGATAATATAGGTTATGTGAATAATGACCTGTTCTAGTTTAAAGATTTCTGAAGTTTTGACATGTAATAGAATTTGCAGACAAAATAACAACTACCTTTTTCAGATAGAACAGTCACACCCCCCACCATATTCAAAAGTTTAAAAAATATGTATTTTTTGTGTCAACAAGTGAAAAAAAATATTTTTTGACATTACAATTGACATGTAAAAAAAATTATTTAGTTGTTTTCTTTTTTCACAAGCTATAAAATATTGTTTGTGAGCAGAATCCTCTTTTGGGGGACCAACAAAAATGTTTATGTTAGAAAGAAAACCTGTCTAAAATAATTAAATAAAAATAAATAAAACAAAAAAAAACTTTGTAAAATTTTTATTTTAAAAGATTTTACAGTGAAAATTGCGAAAAATAAATAATTACTACTATCACTACCATAAGAAATTATTATTATTTTTTAACTTCACCAAACCAAACTTTCCACTAAGATTGTTAAAAAATTTAGATTTATTAAAATAAAACTAAGTGAAACTTTATAAACCACCCTAAAAAACATGACTGCTGAAGCTCCAATTGACACCTGTTCAAAAAACATAGCATTATTACCCTGAATACAAATTTAGCTTTGAGATTACATTGTCCGGTAATTATGCAGAATAAAATATTATTTTACAGCTTATGCAGTGGCGCACCCAGGAATATGTCTTGGGGGGGGGGCGAGGCTTCATGATGTCATATTTCATGCTATTTTTTGTGTTTATTCATGAAATATGTGGAAAATATATAAAAAAAATCTTAGGTTTGGGGCCCCCCCCCTGGCTGCGCCCATGGCTTATTGCATTACAGATTTCTTGACATTAGCCCAAGATTTACATGGCATTATTGGCAAAACAGTACAACTTACAGGTTAGCTGTTACCACTTGGTTAGTACTATCTGAGGGGAACACAAAGCTGCCTTTGCAAAATTAAAAAACAGTGTTTGTTTTACTTAAAAATAAAACAAATTTTCATTCATTTCCAAACAAAGCATGCAACTTGTTTGTTCTGTCTCTCTTTAAGTAATATCATCTGAGTGAGAGAGAGGACACAAAAGTTGCATGCATGGAAAAGTTGCACAGTCCGAACGGGGTATTAGGCAATAAAAAATGCTATTTATAAAACTCAAGGATACTGTTTCAGTTCCATATTGACACATCTCTTTCTCCCTAGAAAAAAACAGGTATGTGCCATGATCAAATTGATACAGTAAAGTTGAGTTTATAGTTGGGGCTGTAAAGCTGGTTTGTCACTATGAAAGTTTCTCTAAAATGCATGCAACCATCTCATTCCAAGTGCCATCATCGGATATAGTGACATGGGTTTGATGCAGTCAGAACAGGGCTTAAGTCAAACTTATTAAGCAGGGAGGCAGGAATTTTAAAGCTATATAGCAATAACAATAACAAACAAAGCCATATTGCCATAAAGTAAGCAGTAAGATGCAACAAAAAAATGTATTATCCTACAAACATGGGTCTACACAGTGGCATATATGTCAGAGGCAGCCCCCCCCCCCCAAAAGCTAAGTTTTTTCTAACATTTTCCATATATTTCATGAATACAAACATAAAATATGGCCTCATGGGGTACCACCCCCCCCCTACCTATATTTTACAGATCAAAATTTTAATAACCTTTTTATACTTTTTGATATTGGAGTGTATTGTTTGAGGTTAAAACAACCCTAACTAATAAATTACAGCTGCTACCACTCCCAAACAGTTACCTATCTATCTATCACTTAGGTAAACAGATCAGGTTTACACTAAAAACCAACTACTATCCCCTTGGATTACCTTCTACCACCAAAAAACAAACTACTACCAACTTTTGCTACCTTCTACCAGCAATAAAGTAACTACCTTCCCCTAGCTTCTACCAGCAAAAAACCAACTACTACCAAGTTCCCCTAGCTTCTACCACCAAAAAACCAAATACTACAATCATAATCAAAGAAGGTAGTAGTTGGTTTTTTAGTGGTAGAAGATAAGCGTTGGTAGAAGTTGGTTTTTTGGTGGCAGTAGTTGGTTTTTTAGGGGTAGAAGCTCAGCGAATGTAGTAGTAGTTTGTTTTTTGGGGTTAGAAGTAGGGGAAGGTGGTAGTAGTTGGTTTTTTGGTGGTAGAAACTAAGCGAATGTGGTTTTTGGCATAAAACTGTGTCGCAGCTGAGTGATAGATCACTGTAACTCTTCAGAAGTAGTAACAGCTTAGACTTATAAGTTAGAACCTATTTGTTTTTATCATAAACAAGGCGGCCTTACTTAAAATAGAAATTTCCATTGTTCATAGTGGAAAGTATGAAGTAAGCCTAAATAAATGAACTTACCACTTTAACGAACAATAAATCCACCTTAAAACTCACTGGTATGGGGTCGTTGAATGGACTGCTTTTTATATGCTGCTCCTTGTTTTTTATACTGCTGGAGCTTCTTTTTTACACTGCTACTGCTTGTTAGACTCACAAAATATGCCGATCTAGTACACAATGATTTGATTTTAGTTTTTTTATCAAAAATCAGATTGAGGGGAACACCCGACAAAAATGACATTCACCACAGAATAAATTCAGGTGTGTCGCGTGTCTCTCTTTCTGTCTGTTCTGGTGGGCTCTCTCTCTTTCCCACAACAGCAGTCAAACCACAGAACAGGATGACACTGTCAAACGTCATTATGTTTAGTTCCAATTTAGTCCCTTGTCCAGATCGCAGGCGCTGTTCGCGCTGTTATATTCCGTATGACATTTTCACGGGGGTGAGACTCACAAAATATGCCGATCTAGTACACAATGATTTGATTTTAGTTTTTTTATCAAAAATCAGATTGAGGGGAACACCCGACAAAAATGACATTCACCACAGAATAAATTCAGGTGTGTCGCGTGTCTCTCTTTCTGTCTGTTCTGGTGGGCTCTCTCTCTTTCCCACAACAGCAGTCAAACCACAGAACAGGATGACACTGTCAAACGTCATTATGTTTAGTTCCAATTTAGTCCCTTGTCCAGATCGCAGGCGCTGTTCGCGCTGTTATATTCCGTATGACATTTTCACGGGGGTGGCCTCGCCAAGTTTGCGCGCCGTACCATCTCTTCTTGAAACATTCAGTCGATATTTGACCTATCTAAAACTCTACTTCTGAATGAGTTACGAATTTCAAACTTTGCGCAGTCGTAGATCTTTATGAAGTTAACAACCCCTCCAAGTTTCATGAACTTCCATAAAGTATTAAAGTAGTTACGAAATTTCAAAAAACGTCGAAATTGCCACTCACTCACTCATGTATAGTATCAAAATTCTACAGTACTTCCAGACATGCTACAAAGCTGAAATTTGGCTGATAGAAATTATGACCAAACCCTTTGAAAATACCAAAAAACCCCAAAATTCTAGATTACTCCCCTCCCCTATACATGTATAGTTATGTAAAAGTAACATTGCCCACTTCCAGAAATGCTAGAGAGCTGAGCTTTGGCAGACTGATAGGAACTATGATTAAACAATAGGAAAAAATTAAAAAACTCCAAAATTATAATTTACTTCCCTCCCCTATAAATGTAAATTAATGCCAAAGTAACAGACAGACACGCTAGAGAGCTGAGCTTTGGAAGGCCAATAGTAACTATAGAAAAAAATTAAAACACTCCAAAATTCTAATTTACTTCCCTCCCGTATAAATGTAAAATTATGTAAAATTAACACTGCCCACTTCCAGAAATGCTAGAGAGTTAAGCGTTTTAAGACTGAAAGGCACTATGATAAAACTATAGGTTCCCTATAAATGTAAATTTATATCAAAGTAGGTAACATTACCCATTTACAGAAACGCTAGAGAGCTGAGCTTTGGAAGGCTGGTAGGACCTGATAAAACCATGGAAAAAAATTAAATAGTAAAAATTTCAAAATTTTAATTTACTCTCCATCCCTATAAATGTAAAGTCATGCAAAATTAACATTCCCCACTTCGAGAAACGCTAGAGAGCTGAACTTTGGAAGACTGATAGGAACTAAAACAAAACTATGAAAAAACACCAAACTTTTAATTTACTTTCCTCCCCTATACATGTAAAATTATGTAAAAGTGGCATTGTCAACTTCCAGAAACGTTAGAGAGCTGAGCTTTGGAAGGCTGATAGGAACTATGATAAAACCCAGGAAAAAAATTAAAAAACCTCAAAATTTTAAATAAGGCATTGCAAAAGTTTTGAACATTATTCCGCATATTTTACTAAATTAAATATTATCAAATTCCTTTCAAATCATAACAAAAACATTTCATGTAAAAAAAAGCCAAGTACGCGAAAATGGTATTCCGTAAAAAGAATTGGGATAAAAGTAGAGCCAAGTTCTCCAATACAAATTTCAAAATGAAAGGTTCTTATTAGTTTGAAAATATTTTTCTAAACTTGGCTATTACGGCTGCAAATGACTTAGACACAGTTCTAAATTGAACATAAAGAAGTTTGGCTGTAATAGCAAAGTTTAAAAAAAAACATTGTCAAACTAATAAGAACCTTTCATTTTGAAATTTGTATTGCAATTTGTTTTCGTATTTCAAAGATAAGAGGCAAGTCGTTATTTGTTGTGGCCTTATCCATTGAAAAAGCGAGCTGTATGGTTTCAACTGCTTTTAAAACTTCAGCGTTGGAAGGTTTTTGTCTAGAAGTTTCTTCGCTCTCATCTTCATCGTTAGAGTTTTCTTCAAAGTTATCCACTGTTTTATCTGATCTTATCTTCTGTAAAAGTTTCGCTTGTTCCTAAATCCTCGTCTACCTTTAAAAATTCATCAAAAGTCACCTTATCATTCACTTGAAAAATGTCTAACCATCGATCAGTAGACTCTTGTACATTTAAAGCAACCTGCTGTTCACTAATGATTTGTTGTGATAGATGGATTTCAGCTTTAATCGATTTCAAAGGTTCGTCTTAGAGAGATCTTTAAGTTAGCTGGACTGGAAATACGGTTTGAGTTATAGAGAGTTTCGAGTTATAGAAATTCGAATTATAGAGGTTAAAATACATATAAAAATTGAAAAATGTGCAGGAACCACTTTAAAGGTTCGACTTATAGAAGTTTGAGTTAGAGAGGTTCGACTGTATTTAAGTCTTAAAGTGCAATGCTTTTTTAAAATTTTTGAGGTTTTTTAAATTTTTTCCTATGGTTTTATTATAGTTGCTATCAGCCTTTCGAAGCTCAGCTCTCTAGCGTTTCTGGAAGTGGACAATTTTATTTTTCCACAACTTTACATTTATGGGGGAAGAGGTTCGAGTTGAGAGGTTCGACTGTATTTAAGTCTTAAAGTAGTAAAATATGCGGAATATCGTTTAAAACTTTTGCAATGCCTTTTTAAAATTTTTGAGGTTTTTTAAATTTCTTTCTATGGCTTTATTATAGTTGCTATCCAACGATCCTAAACACACAGGATTGCTTATTTCTATTTAACTCTATGTTAGCGTCGCTCAAGCCTGCTTACGTCACCAGCGGACCAGTTGCTTTGTTTGTATTGAGAGTTCGTGTGATTTTAAGGGGTTTTTGACGTTCTTACCTCCGTTTTTTTGCGTTTTTTCATTAATTTGACGGTGTGGTTGACTATTTAGGAGGTGAATCTGAGGGCACGGCAGTGCCTCGCCAAGTACACGCGTACCATCTTTTCTTAAAACATTTCAGCCGATATTTGACCTATCTATAACTCTACTTCGGAATGAGCTACGAATCTCAATCTTTGCACAATCGTAGATCTCCATGAAGTTTACAATCCCTTCAAGTTTTATGGAATTCCAAAAAGTACTAAAGTAGTTACGAAATTTCAAAAAACGTCGAAATTGTCACTCACTCACTCACTCATGTATAGATCATCAAAATTCTACTGTACTTCCAGACATGCTACAAAGCTGAAATTTAGCAGACTGATAGAAATTATGACCAAACCCTTGGAAAAAATTCTAATTTACTCCCCTTCCCTATACATGTAAAGTTATGTAAAAGTAACATTGCCTACTTCCAGAAATGGCAAACTGATAGGAACTATGATAAACCTATAGAAAAAAATTTGAAAACCCCAAAATTATAATATACTTTCCTCCCCTATAAATGTAAACTAATGTAAAACTAACATTGCCCACTTTTGGACACGCTAGATAGCTGAGCTTTGGAAGGCCGATAGTAACTATGACATAAATATAGAAACAAATTAAAACACCCCAAAATTCTAGTTTACTTCCCTCCCCTATAAATGTAAAGTTGCCTAACAGTAACATTGTCCACTTCCAGAAACGCTCGAGAGCTGAGATTTGGAAGACCGATAGAAACTATGATAAAACTATAAAAGAAAAATTAAAAAACCCCAAAGTTTAATTAGGTTCCCTCCCCTATAAATGTAAAGTTATGTAAATTAGCATTGTCCACTTCCAGAAGCGCTAGAGTGTTTGCCCGCAGTTAGAAAAACGATAACTGCAATGGACTGTATATATTTTAATTAATGAAAGCGCGAACAAACATAAATATATTGATATGAAATTGTTGGTGCCACATAACGGAAATCAGAAACAAAGCACTCAACAGTTTGCAGGTAATTTCTCCACGTTCCAAGGGGCACCTGTCTTGATCTAATGATGGCACCACGTAGCTGAAGGGCTGAAGTTTCTAGTTCTATGCTTCAGTACACCAAAATCGAGCACTTTAAGTGTAGAAATTTGAAATAGTTGGAGAAAGCAAATTAACACGCCATTTTCTCGAGGCGGTAGAAAGGATCTCACTGATTCTTGATGCATGTCCAAATGCGCGAAAAATGCACTCTGTCCGTCATCCAATTGTGTGGTTTTTAAAATTTACAAACAACCGCGAAATTCAGCGGGAGCTAACATAACTGCCCTCCAAAACACACAATTTTAGAATATCAGCCGGACAGATATAGATATAAGAAAAATGATCGACCGATAAATATAAATGAATGAAAAACAGATAAGTAGCGAAAGTTTATTTAGAGATAACGAAAACCCGAAAAAGTCAAAACAAACAAACAAAATTAAAAAAATAATAATAAAAAATTACCTATTGTAATAATTGACTTCAATAGGTAGAAAAACTAAAATTACTTTTAATTCGGCAAGAGGCACAGTTTTACAACTGGCCGCTTGTAAACACCGGTAGCCGTTTGTACCGTCGCAACACGCACCTGACCGTCTCCGCCGGGATGCAGTTCGATGACCCGACCGACTGGCCATTTCAAAGGTGACTGAATGTGATCACTCGTTATGATAACCAAATCATTTAATTTGATATTTGGGGACGAATCAGCTCACTTGTGTCGCTGTTGTAGCGTATGCAAATACTCGACAGAATACCTTTTCCAAAAATCATTATGTAGTTGTTGGATTAGTTCCCATCTCGAGAGCCGATTTAGGGGAACCTCGGACAAATCTGACTCCGGAATTTCTGAATTAAGGGGTTCAAGGGTCAAAAAATGCCCAGGGGTAAGAGGTTGAAGATCGTGTGGGTCTGAAGAGGCAGGAGATAAAGGGCGACTATTAAGTACAGCTTCTATGCGACATGTAAGGGTGGACATTTCCATGATAGACAACTTCTGGTCGCCGACAACTCGAACAAAGTGAGTTTTAAAACTTTTGACGCCAGCTTCTGCCAGGCCATTGAAATGTGGACGGAGAGGGGGTCCCAGATGCCAACGAATAGAAAGTCTGGTGGACGCACTTCTTGCGTAATCAAGTAATTGGTTACGAAACCCTATAAAATTACTGCCCTGATCTGACCAGCATTGCGTCACGCTTCCACGTCTGGAAATGAATCGATGGAATGCACCTACAAACCCTTCGGTGGACAGTTCCATGGTTAATTCCAAATGTACGCAATGTGTGGCCGTACAGACAAACACACAGACATATGATTTGAAAGCTTTACAACCACGGTAACGATGAGGAATCACAAAGAAAGATCCGCAAAAGTCGATAGCTACACTCGAAAAAGGTTTAAGTTGATTGATTCGATGAGCAGGAAGTAAACTCATTATGGGCGGTCTATAGGGTTTAGGGTTGATTCTAAAACATTGCAAACACTTGGATATGGTTCTTTGAATTGTCCGTCTGGCAGATAATATCCAAAGTTGCTGTAAAAGCAGATTATGTAATGTTTTAAACCCAGGATGAAGGTATTGTCGATGAGTGGACTCGATAAGAAGAGTAGTTAAACGATGATTACTCGAAAGTAAGACGGGGTATTTTGCAGAATAAGACAAAAGGTCAGATTTTTGTAATCTGCCACCGACTCGAATGATATTATTTTCATCAAGAAAAGGTGAAAGTTTTCGAAAAGGTTTCGGTATTGGTTTATCCTAAGATAACGCGGAAAAAAGCTCAGAAAAGCAAGAACCTTGAACGCGTTTGATAAGAAGGTATAACGCACTTTGAATCTCACCGGTGGTAAGAAAAACAATATTTTCAAAAATAATTTTTTGGTCCGATGGATTAGTGGGTTTTTGATAGGAATGGTTTTTCAAAAGGTTAACTATTCGAAGGACATAACAAATGATACGTTGAATTTTTGATATAGATGAATATTTGATAAGAAGCTGATCTAAGAAGTTAACGTCAATTATCGCATTGCAACAGACCTTTGACTTTTCCTCCAGATTAATATATCCGAAATCAATCGGCATTTTTGATTTATGAAAATCGGGCCATTCGTTTTCGGGAGACCACAAAAACGACGGTGCGTTCCACCACATGTCATCTGAAGGGGTGGCCCCTCGTGACGCAATATCGGCTGCATTTAAAGCAGAAGGAATGTAGCGCCATGAGTTTGAGGGAATGATTTCTTGGATTCTACTGACTCGATTTCCAACAAAGGTTTGCCAGCGATTAGGAGGGGATGAAAGCCAGTGCAATACGACTTGCGAATCGCAGAAAGTAACGATATTTGTAGAAGTTATTTTTCCTTCATAGCTAGATAAGACGAAATCAATTAATTCGCTTAAAAGAAATGCGCCTAGGAGTTCTAGCCTAGCCAAAGTTTGTGACTTTATAGGCGCGACCATATATTTTGCAGATATGAGAGAAACAGATATATTATTTTCCTCTTCTACAAGAAAATATACGACGCCTGCGTAGCCTCGAATTGAAGCGTCACAGAAGCCGATGATTTGACAGGTATTGGTTTTTGACAGTTTGATTTGTCGGGGTAATTGAAAATTGGAAAGAAGCGGGAATTCAGAACGAAGTTTGTTCCAAGAGTCGATGATAGAAGAATCTTGTTCTTCGTCCCAGCCTATTTTCGATATCCACAACTGTTGCAAAATAAATTTTGCTTGTAGCAATAAGGGACAAAGAAAACCTAAGGGATCGAAGATTGTTCCTATCATAGATAAAATAGAACGTTTAGTTGGGGGTTTGTCCTTCATTCGGCATTGATAAGAAAAAATGTCGTTTTTTGGATGCCATTGAAGTCCTAAAACTTTGATAAAGTGGGGTTCCTCCTTGTCAAAAGAGAGAGGCATTTGACGATCGGATTCTGGCAATGTTGCCAATAACTCAGGACAATTGCTTGCCCATTTTTTAAGTTCAAATCCTCCCGACTTCAACAAATCATTGAGTTCCGTTTGAAGGGAAAGAGCTTCAGAAAGCGAAGGGCTAGTTCCCAAGATATCGTCGATGTAGATTGACGTTTTTAGAACAGTACTAGCCATAGGAAAACGTTCCTTTTCTCTCTCTGCCAGCTCATTTAAGGTACGCATGGCTAGAAAAGGTGAGCATGTCATGCCAAAAGTGACAGTAGAAAGTTCCCACACTGAAAGTGGGTCCTGTGGAGAAAACCGCCACAATATCCTTTGATAAGGACGGTGATAAGGATTGATAAGGACTTGACGGAACATCTGTTTGATATCAGCAATGTAGGCAATAGGATTAAGACGAAACGTAAGGAGTAAAGAAGCAATATCCTTTTGAAGTTTCGGTCCAGATAACAACGTAACTGTAACTAATATTATTTGGGGTGACTGCCGAACAATCCCAGACTACCCTTAATTTTGTACTTAAGCTTTCCGGCTTTAGTACGCAATGATGTGCTAAAAAACCTGACACGTCGACTTTTGGTTGACTAGATAAAACTAGACTCATATGATTAGAATCGATATAATCTTGCATGAAACTAGAATAGGCAGTGTACAGATCAGGAATTTTTAAGTAATCTGTTTTCTAGAAGTAAAAATCTACGATAAGCTTGCGGATAAGTATTTCCTAGGTCAGGGTTTATTTTATCTTTAAACGGAAGATCTACCATGAATCTACCGCTCGGTTGCCGTACGACACTCGCAGTAAAAATTGATTCCGCTTGTTTTTCTTCCTTTGATAAGATTTATTTTTTAGGCAAATGTTCGATTTCCCAAACCTAGGTATAATGACCTCTAACGGAGGTAAATGACTCGTTAAAAAACAACTGGTTCGTTCCGTAAGACTACCTACTTCGTCCACTTTTCCCATGACGACCCAGCCAAAGATGGTTTCAAGGGCTGAAGGTTGCCCTATTTGTCCAAGAACCCTGCCCTCCTTGAATATCTGTGCGAATAGCTCGCAATCAATAACTAGGTCCACAGATCTAGATTTGAAATAAGATGGGTCGGCAAGTTTAAGGTTTTCCAAGTGTTTCCACTGATTATCGTTCAAAGTGAATGTAGGCATATTGGAACACAATTGTGGAACGACAATTGCTTCGAAATTAAGTAAAGGAGTGACCTGTCCTTGTGGCTTAATGTGACATTGAACGAGCCCTTTGGAAGTAAAAGAAGACATTTGATTTAATCCGAATATTTCAGTGGTGTAACTTCGCCTAGGAAGATTAAGACGCTGAATACACTTTTCACTGATGAATCCTGTCTGTGATCCAGAATCAAGCAGTGCCCTTACAGGTTAAAAATTTCCGCAACCGTCCATAACATCTATTATGGCGGTGCATAAAAGAAAGGTACCTGAAGGTCCTGAGGTATTTAATGACACATGAAGATTATTAACAGGTGGTGTGTGAATGGCAGGACGAGTATCTTGGCTTCCAGACTCTTTATTAGTTTCTAAGATATGAGTTAAAGTGTGGTGCCTTTTACTATTGCAAGTCCTGCATGAATATTTTGATTTGCACGTATCTACCCCATGCAAGGGATGAAAACACGCTAGACATAATTTTTTCTGCTTGACGAAAGATAGGCAATCGATAGGTGAGAGGTCAAGAAATGTTTGACATTTCGAAAGCACGTGACCTTGATTACACCGGAAACATTTTATTCCCGTACTTGATTTAGTTGAGGTGCCAGCCAGTCCTATAAAAGGCGAATTGGATGATTTATAGGTAAGCTTTTGCCCAAACTGATTTTGCATAGAATTTGAATTTTGATAGGTAGGCTTTTGCCCAAACTGATTTTGCATAGAATTTGATTTTTGATAGGTAGGCACCTTTTTGGGTGCTGTTGATTGAGGAAGTGATTCCAAAACTTTACATCTTTTTTCTAGAAATTGAAAAAGTGACTGAAAAGTGGGAATTTCGGTATTAGTATTGGCGTGACTCATTTCGAAATTTGAACGCGTCGCCATATCCAATTTTTCTAACAAAATGAAAAAAATAATAAAGTCCCAACTGTCAACGTCAAGGCTAAGTGATTTTAAAATTTCTAGGGATTCAGAAAAGGTGTCAATTAAATTACGCAATTTTTTAGCTGACTCGTTTTTTAATGTGGAGTTCATAATTGTGCTTAAAGCATCATTTGCGAGGTCTCGCTTGTTTTGATATCTATTGACTAATTTGTCGTAAGCAATTTTATAATTTTGATCAGATAAGCTAATCCCTGATATCAATTTTAAAGGCTCATCCTCGAGATATGAAAATAAATATTGAAGTTTTCGAACGTTACTTAGACTTTGATTTTGATCTATAATGTTATTAAAAAGATCTAAAAAGCTTGGCCATAATTTTTTATCACCTCGAAATATGGGAATACCTAACTCTTTGAGTTTTGGAGTTTCGTTTTGTCGAACATATGATCCCGAAAAGGATGGGGCCTCAACCGGAAATATTTTAGAGTAAACCCCCTTACACGCATAAAAATATTTACGAGCTTCTGAAAGGATCGCATCTTGCGTTTTAAACTCCTCGTCGTCCGAGTCGTCTATCAACATAATGACATCATTATGTGCCAACATGCATTTATCGAAAGTTTCATCCAAGTCGGAATACCTCACTTGAAACTCGTTTCTCGCTTTTTCGTCCGTTGCCGCGGTCTGTGAAAACACATAACACTCGGTGATCGCAGATGAAAAACCCTTGCGTTTTTGCACGGCTTTTTGATAGACATGATTTTACCTTTGAAATGACGAAATTGTCGGTAAATATACAATTAACGCTAAATTAATGCTTCTGAAATAGAAAAATGACGAATTGTCGAAAATATGCACTAATTTATCGCAATTGATGAAAATTGTTTTAAATATCGAAATGATATGGAACACATCTATTCACTGAAATTGCTTGTTTGTTTTGATTGCCTCTCGATTTTTGTTTATACTGAATGACCACGCGGTCGACCCTACGTTACCATAGCAGCGGACCGAAAACAGGCGAATTGCGCCGGACAACCGAAGGTCGAGCGACACTCTCTCTCGGTTCAACACGATTGGCAAAATTCAAGGCCGTATGATCTCGGCGAAAATGTGAAAATGAAATAAATGGCCGACTTATTAATACCGTCGTATGGAGTAAATTTAAATAATTCGGTCGAAGGAACACTTATGTTTGCCCGCAGATAGAAAAACGATAACTGCAATGGACTGTATATATTTTAATTAATGAAAGCGCGAACAAACATAAATATATTGATATGAAATCACGAAATAATTAAGGTCCATAGGTTAATTGTTGTTGCCACACAACGGAAATCAGAAACAAAGCACTCACCAGTTTGCAGCCAATTTCTCCACGTTCCAAGGGGCCCTGTCTTGATCTAATGATGGCACCACGTAGCTAAAGGGCTGAAGTTTCTAGTTCTATGCTTCAGTACACCAAAATCGAGCACTTTCAAGTGTAGAAATTTGAAATAGTTGGAGAAAGTAAATTAACACGCCATTTTCTCGAGGCGGTAGAAAGGATCTCACTGATTCTTGGTGCGCATGTCCAAATGCGCGAAAAATGCACTATTTCCGTCATCCAATTGTGTGGTTTTTAAAATTTACAAACAACCGCGAAATTTAGCGGGAGCTAACACTAGAGAGCTTAGCTTTGGAAGACTGACAGGAACTATGATAAAACTATAGGAAAAAATTTAAAAACACTAAGATTTTAATTTACTTTCCTTCCCTATAAACGTAAAGTTATGTAAAATTAACATTGCCACTTCCAGGAACACTAGAGAGCTGAGCTTTAGAAGGCTGATAAGAACTATGATAAAACCATAGGAAAATATAAAAAAACTCAACATTTTTAATAAGGCATTGCAAAAGTTTTGAACAATATCCCGCATATTTTACTATTTAAAACTTAAATATTATCCAAATCCTTTAAAAAAGCAGTGAAATCACAACAAAAACATTTCATGTAAAAAAAGCCAAGTACGCGAAAGTGGTATTCCGTAAATAGAATTGAGATAAAAGTAAAGCCAAGTTCTACAATACCAATTTCAAAATGAATAGTTCTTACTAGTTTGGAAATGTTTTTCTAAACTTGGCTATTACGGCTGCAAATGACTCTTAGGAAATTGAACGTAAAGAAGTTTGGCTGGAATTGCAAAGTTTAAAAAAACATTTCCAAACTAGCAAGGATCATTCATTTTGAAATTTGTATTGTAGAACTTGGCTTTACTTTTATATCAATTCTTTTTACGGAATACCACTTGCGCGTACTTGGCTTTTTTTACATTAAATGTTTTTGTTATGATAAACCTTTAGAAATGTGAATTAAGTGAATTGATATAAAGAAAGCACATTAATTTTTTTGTTAAAATAAAAGCTTTGTGTTCCCTCTTTCAGTGTAGAAATATAAATATAATTAATTCTTGTCTTAATTGTATCATACTATATACACTTGTCCCACTCTAAATTAAATCAGTACCGTACACTACTCGTTCCACTCTATTCAAGGTTGCCTTTTGCTTTAAACTTAAAGAATTTTAATTTGTTTTAATATTTCGGAACAATGAAAATCAAGAATAGTGACAACAATGCAGACTAATTTTGCCGCCGATAATATAACCTGTCTGATAAACAAAACAAAAGAAAATATAAATAATTAGCAGATTAATGTTGGGTTTCGTTTTTAATTTTGTGCCGTTTGTTTTCATGATGTGCTTGAATTCTTGTTTTTTGTTGTTCCAATGTACGATCTAGTCTGAAGGGTGAGTACGGAATTTTAAATATTTTAACAGTCCTTTTTAATTTTGTTTTAAATTTTAACATAGGTTTATAATGTGTACATTGTTGTTATTTTCTACATGGTATTATGGCTTGCTACAGGTTTTATTTGTTATTATTGTTTTTATATGAATAGCTGATTGATCTCTTTGTGCGTATTTTATTGAGCCACCCATCAGTTACTATAGTGACAAAATTTTTTGAACCTTTGTATAAAAATTTTTATATATGTATATTTTAAAAAAAAGAAGAAAAATAAACCATAATTATTTATTTATATAAATAAATAAAAAAATCAGTTACATATACATTAAAAGGGAAAAAATATTTAGGAAAAAAATAATATATTGTCAATAAGGTCATTTTAAATGTTATTTATTGGGAAAATAATAATAATTTTTAATTGGTGATGTAATAATGTGCCGTATTTTGTATTATCTTACTAATGAGTTGTAACCTTGCTTATATTGTTAATAAAGCTATTAAATCACTTGGATTTGTAATTAGGAATAGTAAAGGTTTCAAAATAAGTACAATTATTAACTTATATAATTCTCTAGTGAGACCACACCTAGAGTATGCCTCACAAATTTGGCTGCATTTAGAGTTTGTACATATTGATGAAATTGAAAAAGTGCAAAAGAAGTTTTTGCGATACCTCTATGTTGTTAGAAACAATGTCTATCCTTTTAAAGTCTCATACAACAGTATGCTCTCAAGCTTTAATATGAAATCTCTGGTAGAAAGAAGGAAAAACCAAGCTGTGATATTTCTGTATTATATATTAAATAACATAAAATATAAGAATAGCTATTTAATTAACTATATTCACATAAATGTGCCAAAGATTAATTTAAGGCTACATCAAGCCAACCAAAAACTTTTTAGCACTAACTATAGTAGTTTATCATCATTCAGTCGCCTAATGATTGTGACCAATCAGGTACTAAATGAGACACATATTGATATTTTCAACATATCTTTAAAAAAACTAAAAGCTAATTTAGATAGTAGGTAATTTGTAATTATATTTTTTTTCCTATTTGTAGGTAGTCTTAAGACTTTACATGTAATAACCGTCTTGGTGTTTGTAAAGTATACAATAAATAAATAAATAAATAAATAAACCTTTTTAGTCTGATGAAGACAGAAACCATTGTCGAAACGTTACCGATGGATTAAAACGTATATTTACCAGAACAACAGTGTCCTTATTCCCACTAAATTTACCTATAGTTAATTTTAAATAATTTTACATGTATAAGGGAGGGGAGTAAATTAGAATTTTGGGGCTTTTTTTCCAGGGGTTTGGTCATAATTTCTATCAGTCTGCCAAATTTCAGCTCTGTAGCATGTCTGGAAGTACAGTAGAATTTTGATGATCTATACATGAGTGAGTGAGTCAGTGAGTGAGTGGCAATTTCGACGTTTTTTGAAATTTCGTAACTACTTTACTACATTATAGAAGTCCATGAAACTTGGAGGGGTTGTTAACTCTATGAAGGTCTACGACTGTGCAAAGTATGAGATTCGTAGCTCTTTCCGAAGTAGAGTTTTAGATAGGTCAAATATGGGCTGAAATGTTTCAAGAAAAGATGGTACGGCAGCGCGAACTTGGCGAGGCACTGCCGTGCCCTCAGATAAAGACAATGAAAGTCCAAAGTTTTATTTCTACCAATCATTGTGTACGAGTATCAAACAAAAGATTATTTTTTCACTTATATAATGGCAACAAGTTTAATTAGGTGGGTCCTCAAGTCGTGAACGGTTGCCCAGATTTTCCTAAGCTCTAAGGTCGACACTGACAGTAACATGTGTTTGTATTAAATGCAGTGTTGTCTTGGCCGTCGGACCCGTTGTATTGAATTTTTGGTGTTTTTTTACTGTGTGTTGAGTTTTATACTTGTAAAAAAGAACTTAGTTGAACCTAAAAATAATATGAAAATATTGTGAAAATTCAGCCCACTTTGGTTTTAAAAAGATGATTCCAGTGACGCAGCTATGTTGCCATCGCCGGAGATTCTGTAAATTCTAAATTTTCAGGAATGACCGCCACGAATAGGGAAAATTTACACGGGGCCGCGGTTGATTACTTCTCTTTATATTTTTATTACTCTAAGTTGAAAGCACTTAATTTCAAATGACGGATGGAAAATGGCGTATTTTTTTATTTGTGCACCGATATGTATTAAATATCAAACTCATTAATAATTTAAAATGGCGGATCCAAAATGGTGGACTTTGCTGATTATCATTTTTGACTTAAACTCATAAAAAAATCAAAATGGCGAATCCAGCATGACAGACTTTTTTATTTACTAATCGATTTGTCTTAAGCTGAAAATATTACATTTCTTTGTGTAAGTCACAAATTGTACTAAGTGACCTTAAGCACTGCAAACTTTCAAGTTTGAGACAAATCCGTTTAAAAATAAAGAAATCCACCATTTTGGATCCGCCATTTTGAATTTTTTATGAGTTTGAGTCAAAAATTATAATCAGCGACTTGAAACCCCGCCAAGTTCCATATTCGATACATATCGATGCATAAATAAGAAAATCCGCCATTTTGGATCCGCCATTTTAATTTTCTTAAGTTTGAGGGTAAAACTGTATTAAGTGATCCCAAACACTTCAAACTTTCAAGTTTGAGACAAATCGGTTTAAAAACTAAAAAATCCGCCATTTTGGATTCGCCATTCTTGTAATCAAAAACGTAAATTTTATGTTATCAGGTTACCAGAACTCTAGACCTACCAAAATTTCAACACTCGACTTAATGGGTTTAACTCTAACAAAACCAAATTTCAAGAATATTACGTAAAGGATTTTTTAAAGATGTTTTTGCATAAATAATAATATATCTATTTTGTTTTTCATCTGCACATTTTATCAAGAAAAAATATTTTAGTCCGGCGCCCAGTTGGCCCGACGTCCAGTTGGCCCGGCGCCCAGTTGGCCTGCCGCCCAGTTGGCCCGCCGCCCAGTTGGTGGCGCCGAGTTGGCGGAGCCCAGTTGTCCTAGACTGCAACACATTTCAGGAAAAATTATTATTAAAAAATAATCTTATAAGTGCGGGGAAGTGACACTTTCTGAATCAAAATATGTGAGCGTAAAGTCGCACGGTCGCAGAAAAATCTATCTACCGTGACCCTACTGAACTTTCTCGTGTTTTAGCAAAAACTATCCGTCAAGACGACTTACCCATGAAATGTTGCTTTTTCATCGATTTTTTTTTTCTTCTTTTGCACAAAAAACAATTTGGCACCATGTTTGAACTCAAATAGTTACTTCTAAATTTGTTTTTAAACGTTTTTAAAATTTCTTTTTGTAATATTCCCGCACGAAATTCAAAAAAATCATCTCCGTACGTAGACAACATTGTCTATCAGTTTTCCCTGTATAAAACTAGCAGGTTGAGTGACTCAAAATACGGCAGGTGGATTAAAAGTAGCCAGCTGCTTTTCTGTCGCACTTATGCCGTCAGTGTGAAAGAGATAGAAGTATCCATATATTATCTAGGGTATTATTAGCACGCAAAATCAGCCTATCTTTGTCCGTTTCACATGTTCAATAATGTCTATCACCGATAATATATTTTGTCTTTACATACATACTTTTATCTCTTTCACACTGACGGCATAAGTGCGACAGAAAAGCAGCTGGCTACCTTTACTCCACCTGCCGTATTTTAAGTGATTCTTCCTGCTAGTCGGTTTATACAGGGAAAACTGATAGACAATGTTGTCTAAGTACGGAAATTATTTTTTTTGAATTTTGTGCGGGAATATTACAAAAAGAAATCTTAAAACGTTTAAAAACAAGTTTAGAAGTAACTATTTGAGTTCAAACATGGTCCAAATTTGTTTTTTGTGCAAAAGAAGAAAAAAAATCGTCTTGACGGATAGTTTTTGCTAAAACACGAGAAAGTTCAGTAGCGTCACGATAGATAGTTTTTTCTGCGACCGTGCGATTTTACCCTCACACATTTTGATTTAGAAAGTGTCACTTCCCCGCACTTTTTTTTGCATTGCATGAAAATTAACAAAAAGTATTTGATTTTCTTAAAAATGATTTTTTTTTAAATGCTTACATACCGATTTTTATCCATTTGTTTTTGTTTTTTCGAACCAAACTTTTCACATGTCACGGTCGAGTTTCATACATCTTGATGAATTGTTACACACACTGATCTATGTTTTTATAAATTTCGATAAATTTAATGTTTTTTGCGGACTTTACAGTAATTTTAAGTTAAATTTTGGTCTTTCATCTCGAAAGTATATATTTATTATTATATGACCACCGCAACCGGTCTACAGGCCGCTATCATATGTGTATGTCTTTCTAATGTCATTTGACCATCATGCTGTCTTACTTAATAAGGTCACTTAGTTTAATTAATAATTTTGTCCTACATAATAGTGCACTGACAGAATTGTCTGTTCAATCTGAACACACCCCGAGCAGACCGCTCCGTACTGTGCAGCTCCAGGTCAACTCCATACAAACAGCTGACTTGGAAGTAGCGCCACATCTGTCAACCACAAAAACAGGCGCTCCCAAATTGCAAAAAAATCGTCGGAAAAATACCGAAAATGATGAAAAATTCGTCCAAAACGCACTCGACGACTCGTTCAAAATTGTTACCTATAAGAAGAGACCGTATAAAACACAGACTCCAGTGGAAATGCAGCGACCCAGCCCTATCATGGGAAATAGAAAACTGTGCCTCCTTCAACCCTCGCCAAGAGGAACCTGCCTCTTCATCTCGGGACTGGAATCCAAAACCAGCTCTGAGGATATAAAAAAATACATTGAAGAAGCCATAAAATCGGCAGTAAACGTCTCAAAAATGAAAACAAAAACATCAAACATAAAAAGCAGTTTTAAAGTGGAGATACCGACTCACTTTAAGGACCAGGTCATGGCAGCTGATATGTGGCCTAGAGGAATAATAGTAAATTATTTTCTTCGCCTTCGATAGAGCCCAGAAAAGAGGGCCAACAAAAAGAAACTAATGAATTAAACATACTCCATATGAATATCCGAAGTTTGCGCAACAAGACTCTTGAACTTAAAATAGTTTTGAGCATGGCAGCAGCAGACTATGACGTAGTCTGTTTGTCCGAGACATGGCTTAAACCAGAGGAAGAAGCATTTGTAAGGCTGGAAGGCTTCAGTCTTTCTGCAGCATACTCCCGCAGTAAAAATGAACATGGGGGCACTTGCACCTTCGTCAAGGATGGATTAGACTTTGAAGAACTGAATGACTTTAAATTATACTGTGTAGAGGGTCAAATTGAGCTATGTACGCTGATAAACAAATCTCAAAAATTATTGATTTTCTGTCTTTACAGGTCATGCAATGGCAGCTGTGAAGTTTTCTTTGATGTCTTTGAGGGTCTGTGCAGGGAGGTAGGTGAACGCTTTAACAATTACAAAGTCCTCTGGGCAGGTGATTTTAATATAAATATAAAGGCCGCCCACTGTTAACTATATAGATAAAATATCTTGCATTGATCACTTTTTTCCAAATTTTAAAGACTATGAAAGTAATAGAGTTCTCCAGACCGTTATTAGCGACCATTATTCCCAAACAATAAAAATAGCACTCAACATAAAACCCGATAAAATTCAACAAAAAACTAAATTCAGTAGAGTTTTCTCTAAAAACAACACAGAAAAATTCTGCAATGAGCTCAGCCAGTGCCGTTGGGACAACATTTATGCTGAGACAGATGTTGACAAAGCTTTTTCTCGGTTTGAATACATTATTTTAAAAAACTTAACCTTATATTTCCTATAAAAAAAAGGAAACAGAAAAATAACCCCACACAGAGTTGGATTACAACTGGCATAAAAACATCCAGTGAAAATAAAAGAATCCTTTTTGATAAATTAAGGACAGGACAAATTAACAGAGAGTACTACAAAAGGTACTCAAACATCCTTAAGCAAGTAATAAAAAAAGCAAAAATGCTTAGCAATAAAAACTTTATAGCAAATGCAGAAAACAAAACTAAGGCAACATGGAATCTGATTAAAAAAGTTACTGAGTCCAACAAAAAGAAAAAAGACTCAATTTTTGATCACTTTGAGTACCATAGTGAAACTGAATTCTTAAATGATGTAAATGACTTCTTTTTGAACATATGCCCGGATGTGATGCAACAAAGTGGTCAGCGGGACCATGGTAATGATGCAGTAGAGTGTGCATGTTCCCTTGAGCTTCAGCCACTTTCACCACAGGAAATCATCAAAATCATAAAAGAACTAAAAAACAAAAAATCAAATGTTTATGATGAAATTCAAATAAGCATCATAAAGGCATCGGCTGAGATCATTGCTGAGCCACTGACCTATCTGGTAAACCTGTCCCTGCAAAATGGTGTTTTCCCATCTAACTTAAAAACAGCACTCCTCAAACCTATTCATAAAAAATGTTCACTTAATGAACTAAAAAACTACAGACCAATTTCTTTATTGTCAAATTTCAGCAAAATCTTCGAAAAAGCAATTTATAATAAACTCTTAAGATGCCTTGAGGAGAACTCACTGCTAAGTGAAAAGCAAAATGGTTTTAGAAAAGGTAAATCAACAATAAGGGCTATATATACGGCTCTGGATCGAATCCTAGACTCTCGAAATAAAAATAATGTAACTATGGCTGTTTGCCTCGACCTTTCGAAAGCTTTCGACAGTGTGGACCATATACTACTCTGTCGGAAGCTTGAGAAAATGGGAGTTTGCAACACAGCATTAAACCTTTTTAAGTCATATCTATCAAATAGGCAACAATGTGTGGTTGCAGAAAACACATTAGGTGAGTTAAAAAAATCTAACTTTTCTACAATAAAAAAAGGAGTCCCACAGGGTTCGATCCTAGGACCTTTGCTTTACCTGATCTACACAAATGAAGTTGCTGACATATTAAATAATGAAGTAGTACTGTTTGCAGACGACACCTCAGTAATTTGCTGCGAAAAAACACTAGAATCTTGTATAAGTAATATTTAAGGATCACTTACCACTCTACAAAATTGGTTCACAAATAACAATCTCCAGCTAAATGTTGCAAAAACACAAATCATAAATTTCAAACTAAAACCGAACAGGGTAGCCATAGAGTACAACGGAAACACCTTAACATCACAGGAAAAAGTAACATTTTTGGGGCTGGTGCTAGATGAGAGGTTGGACTGGCAAGGACATATTGACCAACTAGCAAAAAACATGAGTAGCTACTGCTACGCTCTAAAAATCATTAGAGATACAGCAAGATATGCTGCTGCTCACTCAGTTTTCCATGCATATATCCAGTCAAGGGTGAGGTATGGCGTCATCTTCTGGGGGGGCGTGTCAGGTGCGGACAGGATTCTGCGGCTTCAGAAGCGATGTTTGAGAACAATCTTTAAGAAAAAAACCAGAGAGAGTTGTAGAAATCTCTCTCTCTCACAAACTTCCAACTGTTTATAATATCTACATTCAAGAATGCATAAAGTTTATAAGTGAAAACCCAGATATCTTTAAAAAATTAAAAGCAGAAGACTGTCACAATACCCGCTATAAAGAAAATCTTAAAACTGAAACTGCAAACTACTCTTATATAACTAAAAATGTCAAGCATAGCATTCTGAAGGTGTGGAATGCCTTTCCCTCCAACTTTCGTAAGCAGCCGCCACAGAGGATGAAGCGAGACCTCAAAACCTTCCTCAATTCTAGAGCTTACTACGGTCTGGAGGAATTTTTTTCAGATACTGAGGTCAGTAATCTGGGAAATTAAATATTAAATAAAAAAACATCTCTTCATCTTGTTAACTTGTATTTATTTATTGCAAATACTAAAACACCGAATCTCAACACAGACTGTAGAGGACATCTGGGGAAGCCTGTGGAGAGGACATTCTGTCATGTTCAAAAAACAACAATTTATTTTATTTTTATTTTTCTTTCTCAATAAACTTTCTCTTAAATCAGTTTTTGAGCTGTTTTGTAATCACTCAAATTTAAGTGTTTTATATTTTATTTTCAATTTTAAATAAACTAATTAAAGATTTTAATGAACAAACTAATTAGACTCAGGACAAATGATTGTATAATCAGGATATTATTACTTAGTGGTTAGGTTGGTTCAATTGCTATCTTAAATTATAATTTTTATTCATAATTTACCGGGATTATACTCCACTTTAATTTTAATTTAATTTTAATTTTAGTGACACGATCAACACCTTATGGGTAAAATGTAATTTTTTATTTACATGATCAAATAAAGTATTCTATCTATTCTATCTATCTATCTATCTATAATATAAAAAAAGAATAGAAACCAACAAAAAATTTGTGACACTTCGATTACCGATTTTCTTTGATTGCGATGGATTAGGGTGACCAGAATACGGTTTATTAGGGTGCCCAGAGTGCAGAAAAAAAGATTTTGAAAAATTTCCCTAAAAAAATTTGAAGACCAAACACTCACGCGCCACCCTATGTTTATGGTCGCATACACTAATCCTAACTCGATTTCCAACGATTATGGACAATGGTTACCCTCTGGACATAAACCTAACAACTTTTACTATATTTATTAACAACTAGGTAGGTTAGGTTTGGTTAGGTTGGGTTAGGTTGGGTTACGTTGGGTTAGGTTGGGTTAGGTTGGGTTAGGTTGGGTTAGGTTGGGTTAGGTTGGGTTAGGTTGGGTTAGGTTGGGTTAGGTTGGGTTAGGTTGGGTTAGGTTGGGTTAGGTTGGGTTAGGTTGGGTTAGGTTGGGTTAGGTTGGGTTAGGTTGGGTTAGGTTGGGTTAGGTTGGGTTAGGTTGGGTTAGGTTGGGTTAGGTTGGGTTAGGTTGGGTTAGGTTGGGTTAGGTTGGGTTAGGTTGGGTTAGGTTGGGTTAGGTTGGGTTAGGTTGGGTTAGGTTGGGTTAGGTTGGGTTAGGTTGGGTTAGGTTGGGTTAGGTTGGGTTAGGTTGGGTTAGGTTGGGTTAGGTTGGGTTAGGTTGGGTTAGGTTGGGTTAGGTTAGGTTGGGTTAGGTTGGGTTAGGTTGGGTTAGGTTGGGTTAGGTTGGGTTAGGTTGGGTTAGGTTGGGTTAGGTTGGGTTAGGTTGGGTTAGGTTGAGTTAGGTTGGGTTAGGTTGGGTTAGGTTGGGTTAGGTTGGGTTAGGTTGGGTTAGGTTGGGTTAGGTTGGGTTAGGTTGGGTTAGGTTGGGTTAGGTTGGGTTAGGTTGGGTTAGGTTGGGTTAGGTTGGGTTAGGTTGGGTTAGGTTGGGTTAGGTTGGGTTAGGTTGGGTTAGGTTGGGTTAGGTTGGGTTAGGTTGGGTTAGGTTGGGTTAGGTTGGGTTAGGTTGGGTTAGGTTGGGTTAGGTTGGGTTAGGTTGGGTTAGGTTGGGTTAGGTTGGGTTAGGTGGTTAGGTTGGGTTAGGTTGGGTTAGGTTGGGTTAGGTTGGGTTAGGTTGGGTTAGGTTGGGTTAGGTTGGGTTAGGTTGGGTTAGGTTGGGTTAGGTTGGGTTAGGTTGGGTTAGGTTGGGTTAGGTTGGGTTAGGTTGGGTTAGGTTGGGTTAGGTTGGGTTAGGTTGGGTTAGGTTGGGTTAGGTTGGGTTAGGTTGGGTTAGGTTGGGTTAGGTTGGGTTAGGTTAGGTTGGGTTAGGTTGGGTTAGGTTGGGTTAGGTTGGGTTAGGTTGGGTTAGGTTGGGTTTTAGGTTGGGTTAGGTTGGGTTAGGTTGGGTTAGGTTGGGTTAGGTTGGGTTAGGTTGGGTTAGGTTGGGTTAGGTTGGGTTAGGTTGGGTTAGGTTGGGTTAGGTTGGGTTAGGTTGGGTTAGGTTGGGTTAGGTTGGGTTAGGTTGGGTTAGGTTGGGTTAGGTTGGGTTAGGTTGGGTTAGGTTGGGTTAGGTTGGGTTAGGTTGGGTTAGGTTGGGTTAGGTTGGGTTAGGTTGGGTTAGGTTGGGTTAGGTTGGGTTAGGTTGGGTTAGGTTGGGTTAGGTTGGGTTAGGTTGGGTTAGGTTGGGTTAGGTTGGGTTAGGTTGGGTTAGGTTGGGTTAGGTTGGGTTAGGTTGGGTTAGGTTGGGTTAGGTTGGGTTAGGTTGGGTTAGGTTGGGTTAGGTTGGGTTAGGTTGGGTTAGGTTGGGTTAGGTTGGGTTAGGTTGGGTTAGGTTGGGTTAGGTTGGGTTAGGTTGGGTTAGGTTGGGTTAGGTTGGGTTAGGTTGGGTTAGGTTGGGTTAGGTTGGGTTAGGTTGGGTTAGGTTGGGTTAGGTTGGGTTAGGTTGGGTTAGGTTGGGTTAGGTTGGGTTAGGTTGGGTTAGGTTGGGTTAGGTTGGGTTAGGTTGGGTTAGGTTGGGTTAGGTTGGGTTAGGTTGGGTTAGGTTGGGTTAGGTTGGGTTAGGTTGGGTTAGGTTGGGTTAGGTTGGGTTAGGTTGGGTTAGGTTGGGTTAGGTTGGGTTAGGTTGGGTTAGGTTGGGTTAGGTTGGGTTAGGTTGGGTTAGGTTGGGTTAGGTTGGGTTAGGTTGGGTTAGGTTGGGTTAGGTTGGGTTAGGTTGGGTTAGGTTGGGTTAGGTTGGGTTAGGTTGGGTTAGGTTGGGTTAGGTTGGGTTAGGTTGGGTTAGGTTGGGTTAGGTTGGGTTAGGTTGGGTTAGGTTGGGTTAGGTTGGGTTAGGTTGGGTTAGGTTGGGTTAGGTTGGGTTAGGTTGGGTTAGGTTGGGTTAGGTTGGGTTAGGTTGGGTTAGGTTGGGTTAGGTTGGGTTAGGTTGGGTTAGGTTGGGTTAGGTTGGGTTAGGTTGGGTTAGGTTGGGTTAGGTTGGGTTAGGTTGGGTTAGGTTGGGTTAGGTTGGGTTAGGTTGGGTTAGGTTGGGTTAGGTTGGGTTAGGTTGGGTTAGGTTGGGTTAGGTTGGGTTAGGTTGGGTTAGGTTGGGTTAGGTTGGGTTAGGTTGGGTTAGGTTGGGTTAGGTTGGGTTAGGTTGGGTTAGGTTGGGTTAGGTTGGGTTAGGTTGGGTTAGGTTGGGTTAGGTTGGGTTAGGTTGGGTTAGGTTGGGTTAGGTTGGGTTAGGTTGGGTTAGGTTGGGTTAGGTTGGGTTAGGTTGGGTTAGGTTGGGTTAGGTTGGGTTAGGTTGGGTTAGGTTGGGTTAGGTTGGGTTAGGTTGGGTTAGGTTGGGTTAGGTTGGGTTAGGTTGGGTTAGGTTGGGTTAGGTTGGGTTAGGTTGGGTTAGGTTGGGTTAGGTTGGGTTAGGTTGGGTTAGGTTGGGTTAGGTTGGGTTAGGTTGGGTTAGGTTGGGTTAGGTTGGGTTAGGTTGGGTTAGGTTGGGTTAGGTTGGGTTAGGTTGGGTTAGGTTGGGTTAGGTTGGGTTAGGTTGGGTTAGGTTGGGTTAGGTTGGGTTAGGTTGGGTTAGGTTGGGTTAGGTTGGGTTAGGTTGGGTTAGGTTGGGTTAGGTTGGGTTAGGTTGGGTTAGGTTGGGTTAGGTTGGGTTAGGTTGGGTTAGGTTGGGTTAGGTTGGGTTAGGTTGGGTTAGGTTGGGTTAGGTTGGGTTAGGTTGGGTTAGGTTGGGTTAGGTTGGGTTAGGTTGGGTTAGGTTGGGTTAGGTTGGGTTAGGTTGGGTTAGGTTGGGTTAGGTTGGGTTAGGTTGGGTTAGGTTGGGTTAGGTTGGGTTAGGTTGGGTTAGGTTGGGTTAGGTTGGGTTAGGTTGGGTTAGGTTGGGTTAGGTTGGGTTAGGTTGGGTTAGGTTGGGTTAGGTTGGGTTAGGTTGGGTTAGGTTGGGTTAGGTTGGGTTAGGTTGGGTTAGGTTGGGTTAGGTTGGGTTAGGTTGGGTTAGGTTGGGTTAGGTTGGGTTAGGTTGGGTTAGGTTGGGTTAGGTTGGGTTAGGTTGGGTTAGGTTGGGTTAGGTTGGGTTAGGTTGTGGTTAGGTTGGGTTAGGTTGGGTTAGGTTGGGTTAGGTTGGGTTAGGTTGGGTTAGGTTGGGTTAGGTTGGGTTAGGTTGGGTTAGGTTGGGTTAGGTTGGGTTAGGTTGGGTTAGGTTGGGTTAGGTTGGGTTAGGTTGGGTTAGGTTGGGTTAGGTTGGGTTAGGTTGGGTTAGGTTGGGTTAGGTTGGGTTAGGTTGGGTTAGGTTGGGTTAGGTTGGGTTAGGTTGGGTTAGGTTGGGTTAGGTTGGGTTAGGTTGGGTTAGGTTGGGTTAGGTTGGGTTAGGTTGGGTTAGGTTGGGTTAGGTTGGGTTAGGTTGGGTTAGGTTGGGTTAGGTTGGGTTAGGTTGGGTTAGGTTGGGTTAGGTTGGGTTAGGTTGGGTTAGGTTGGGTTAGGTTGGGTTAGGTTGGGTTAGGTTGGGTTAGGTTGGGTTAGGTTGGGTTAGGTTGGGTTAGGTTGGGTTAGGTTGGGTTAGGTTGGGTTAGGTTGGGTTAGGTTGGGTTAGGTTGGGTTAGGTTGGGTTAGGTTGGGTTAGGTTGGGTTAGGTTGGGTTAGGTTGGGTTAGGTTGGGTTAGGTTGGGTTAGGTTGGGTTAGGTTGGGTTAGGTTGGGTTAGGTTGGGTTAGGTTGGGTTAGGTTGGGTTAGGTTGGGTTAGGTTGGGTTAGGTTGGGTTAGGTTGGGTTAGGTTGGGTTAGGTTGGGTTAGGTTGGGTTAGGTTGGGTTAGGTTGGGTTAGGTTGGGTTAGGTTGGGTTAGGTTGGGTTAGGTTGGGTTAGGTTGGGTTAGGTTGGGTTAGGTTGGGTTAGGTTGGGTTAGGTTGGGTTAGGTTGGGTTAGGTTGGGTTAGGTTGGGTTAGGTTGGGTTAGGTTGGGTTAGGTTGGGTTAGGTTGGGTTAGGTTGGGTTAGGTTGGGTTAGGTTGGGTTAGGTTGGGTTAGGTTGGGTTAGGTTGGGTTAGGTTGGGTTAGGTTGGGTTAGGTTGGGTTAGGTTGGGTTAGGTTGGGTTAGGTTGGGTTAGGTTGGGTTAGGTTGGGTTAGGTTGGGTTAGGTTGGGTTAGGTTGGGTTAGGTTGGGTTAGGTTGGGTTAGGTTGGGTTAGGTTGGGTTAGGTTGGGTTAGGTTGGGTTAGGTTGGGTTAGGTTGGGTTAGGTTGGGTTAGGTTGGGTTAGGTTGGGTTAGGTTGGGTTAGGTTGGGTTAGGTTGGGTTAGGTTGGGTTAGGTTGGGTTAGGGTGGGTTAGGTTGGGTTAGGTTGGGTTAGGTTGGGTTAGGTTGGGTTAGGTTGGGTTAGGTTGGGTTAGGTTAGGTTAGGTTGGGTTAGGTTGGGTTGGGTTAGGTTGGGTTAGGTTGGGTTAGGTTGGGTTAGGTTGGGTTAGGTTGGGTTAGGTTGGGTTAGGGTGGGTTAGGTTGGGTTAGGGTGGGTTAGGTTGGGTTAGGTTGGGTTAGGTTGGGTTAGGTTGGGTTAGGTTGGGTTAGGTTGGGTTAGGTTGGGTTAGGTTGGGTTAGGTTGGGTTAGGTTGGGTTAGGTTGGGTTAGGTTGGGTTAGGTTGGGTTAGGTTGGGTTAGGTTGGGTTAGGTTGGGTTAGGTTGGGTTAGGTTGGGTTAGGTTGGGTTAGGGTGGGTTAGGTTGGGTTAGGTTGGGTTAGGTTGGGTTAGGTTGGGTTAGGTTGGGTTAGGTTGGGTTAGGTTGGGTTAGGTTGGGTTAGGTTGGGTTAGGTTGGGTTAGGTTGGGTTAGGTTGGGTTAGGTTGGGTTAGGTTGGGTTAGGTTGGGTTAGGTTGGGTTAGGTTGGGTTAGGTTGGGTTAGGTTGGGTTAGGTTGGGTTAGGTTGGGTTAGGTTGGGTTAGGTTGGGTTAGGTTGGGTTAGGTTGGGTTAGGTTGGGTTAGGTTGGGTTAGGTTGGGTTAGGTTGGGTTAGGTTGGGTTGGGTTAGGTTGGGTTAGGTTGGGTTAGGTTGGGTTAGGGTGGGTTAGGTTGGGTTAGGTTGGGTTAGGTTGGGTTAGGTTGGGTTAGGTTGGGTTAGGTTGGGTTAGGTTGGGTTAGGTTGGGTTAGGTTGGGTTAGGTTGGGTTAGGTTGGGTTAGGTTGGGTTAGGTTGGGTTAGGTTGGGTTAGGTTGGGTTAGGTTGGGTTAGGTTGGGTTAGGTTGGGTTAGGTTGGGTTAGGTTGGGTTAGGTTGGGTTAGGTTGGGTTAGGTTGGGTTAGGTGGGTTAGGTTGGGTTAGGTTGGGTTAGGTTGGGTTAGGTTGGGTTAGGTTGGGTTAGGTTGGGTTAGGTTGGGTTAGGTTGGGTTAGGTTGGGTTAGGTTGGGTTAGGTTGGGTTAGGTTGGGTTAGGTTGGGTTAGGTTGGGTTAGGTTGGGTTAGGTTGGGTTAGGTTGGGTTAGGTTGGGTTAGGTTGGGTTAGGTTGGGTTAGGTTGGGTTAGGTTGGGTTAGGTTGGGTTAGGTTGGGTTAGGTTGGGGTTAGGTTGGGTTAGGTTGGGTTAGGTTGGGTTAGGTTGGGTTAGGTTGGGTTAGGTTGGGTTAGGTTGGGTTAGGTTGGGTTAGGTTGGGTTAGGTTGGGTTAGGTTGGGTTAGGTTGGGTTAGGTTGGGTTAGGTTGGGTTAGGTTGGGTTAGGTTGGGTTAGGTTGGGTTAGGTTGGGTTAGGTTGGGTTAGGTTGGGTTAGGTTGGGTTAGGTTGGGTTAGGTTGGGTTAGGTTGGGTTAGGTTGGGTTGGTTGGGTTAGGTTGGGTTGGGTTAGGTTGGGTTAGGTTGGGTTAGGTTGGGTTAGGGTGGGTTAGGTTGGGTTAGAACCGAACCAAACCGAATCTAACGGTTCGGTTTGGTTTGGTTGGTTCGACTCGGTTCGGTTCGGTTTTGTTCGGGTAGGTTTGGTTCAGTTTGATTATGTTTGGTTAGGTTCTGCTAGGTTTAATTTGTTTTGGTTAGGTTCAGCCAGATTCGGTCTAGTTTGGTTCGGTTCGTTTCGAATCGGTTCGGTTAGGTTCAGTTTTCTTCGGCTAGGTTTGATTCAGTTTGATTATGTTTGGTTAGGTTCCGCTAGGTTCAGTTTGTTTCGGTTACGTTTAGCTACATTCAGTTAGGTACGGTTTAGTTTAACCAAATCGAACCGAACCAAACCGAACCGTTAGATTCGGTTTGATTTGGTTCATTTCGATATGGATTGGTTCAGTTTGGTTTTGTTCGGTTAGACCTTCGATAAATTTAAAAAAAGTAAATAATTATTAATTTTTAGTGTTTTAAGGAATAAAAATTGATATAATGTTCAATTAAACTAATTTTTAGTTGTAAAAATGTAGGAATCATAATTTTCTTGATTTTGTTTTGAATTTCATGCTTTTTTAAAAATTGTGCATTTTTATAAAAGGACCAAAAAAACTGACCCGATGTCGATCAGTGACCTTAGTTATTTCAAGTTTTTGTTAACAGCTGATAGACGTCAGGGACAGTTTTGTTTCAGTTTGAAATGAGAAAATGCTTCTTTTGTAGCAATTTGTATGGGTTTTAATGGGGTTTTAAGAATTTTTCAAGTTCAATTTTTTTAACAAAATCAACGATTTTCCGCAATTTTTTTTTTAGAAATCACTATGAATTGGTCTAAAATTATCATTTTTCAAAAAACTTCGTAGTTTTAAGAAAGGTGGTAAAACGTACCAGACCCCTGAAATGTGTTGCAGTCTAGAACAACTGGGCGCCGCCAACTCATCGCCACCAACTGGGCGGTAGGCCAACTGGGCGCCGGGCCAACTGGACGCCGAGCCAACTGGGCGCCGGACTAAAATATTTTTTCTTGATAAAATGTGCAGATGAAAAACAAACTTAAAAAAATTAAAATGGCGGATCCAAAATGGCGGACTTTTTTATTTATGCATCGATATGTATCGAATATGGAACTTGGCGGTGTTTCAAGTCGCAGAACACTACAGCTACCAAATTTCAACACTCGACTTAATAGATGTTAAAATTTTTGTATAAATAACATATTTATTTTGCTTTTTATTTGCACATTTTATCGAAAAAAAACTAGTCCGGAGCTGAGTTGGCCCGGCGCCCATTAGGCCTGGCGTGGCGCCCTGTTGGCGGCGCCGAGTTGGCCCGGCGCCCAGTTGTCCCATTCCGAATTGAAATTTTTAGTTCCGAAATTTTATCTGACTCGAGCATAACTTGTACCCAAGAAGAGAAGAGTTGAAGAAGACCCTTGTCCAAATATTTTACCTGGAAGGTACAACATTTGTAAAGTTCTAAGATGAAAACAATAATTTTAATACATCCACTGCGCTTAGCATGCTTAGAAATTCTTTTTACTCTTTTTTTTTACTGAAGAGTATTTTGTAAACACAGTATACAGAAGTAAGTATTCATGAATTATTTATTATTCAAACAGAAAATTGTTGAGAAAAAAATTCTAGTGGAATTCAAAATTTTTCTTTTGCGCCACCACTGCCCTTTTTTATCCAAGACAAGCAAATAGAATATTTTTGCGATGTTGCATGTGTCCGGACTCACCAAACCGAAATTCTATTTTCATCCCTATCTTGCTCATTAAATTCTTACTTGTGTTTGGTCAATTGCGATAAAAGCTTGATATATTGGCATTTTTGGCCCATGCCGGGTCTACCCGTAGGGTATAGAAGTCAATGTTTTGTACTCTTAGTTTAATGCAGTAAACTTGTTACATTAGGATGCAGCATTATTTGTTTATGCTGTTGCCAGGACAAACCAACAATACTTTACAAAGTGCGTACGGCTGCTCATTTGTCTGGTGACATTGGGTTGTCGATTAGGAAACTCTTCTGCTATTTGAGCGCCACCTTTTTTTGGTAATAAGTTGAAGTGAAGTTTTTAATAAATATTAAAAAAAGAAATATATTTATTAATATTTACCAAATGTTGTTTTAAGATAACTTCAACCTTTTTATAATTTAGTACCTTGAAAGAAATACACTTTAACTGAATCCAAAACTTTGTATTATAAACAAATTAGTTATGTACATTCCTACAATTGAAAATTGTTCATAAAAAAAATCTAATCACCCTTATCCGATACGTAGCCACATAGCAAGCGCATACTCATCACGGCTAACAGCTAGTTAGACGTTGTTTTTAAAAAATTTTGTTAAATTATATCGCATTTTAAATGCGATATCTTATATAACTCTAATATTCTGGCCCTGAGGATGACGCGGAAGGCGTCGAAACATTGGCTGTTGAATTAGACACTTAAAATAAAAGTCCAAAAAAGCTGAAATCTACCTTTTATTACTACAATCCTGGACGAAAACCGAACGCATAAAGAAAAATATAAATATATATATTTTATAAAGAAAAGGAGTGATCCCACCTGAAAACTGCTACCACCACCAAGGCCTTTGTGTCCCAAAGAGGATAAGGCAGGTCAGGGCTCCGCAAGGTATATTAGGGCATCTGCAGAATAAGGCAGCCATAGAGCAGGTCATTGTAGCTGAACAGGTACCGGAGGGAGAGTGAACGTCAAAGAAAAACTGTTAAGGAGGTCTCTGTTGAGGAGATCTATTAGAGGCAGGTTGTGACGACGACAACGAGGGCACTCTGGTCGAGGAAGGGTATAGAGAGAGCCGGACGAAAAACCCTAAATTAAAGATACATGGCCTATAGAAAATTTGCCAATAGATAAAAGAAATAATAGCTTGACATAAAATGCAGATAATTAATTAACAGAAAAAATATATAACTCACCCTTTGTTTGGGGCAGCCAGAAATTCATCCATGAATTTCTCACTCAAAACTATCAATCGAGTCACAAACGAAATTTCTGCACATAGTGCACACACCAGCGAATTATTCGCTGTAAATATTTTAAGTTTTTTAACTGTTTTTAAGCCATAAATTAATATATGAAAAACGAACGGTCAAAACTTATAACCTTTTTACCATTCAAAATTTTGGAGGCAGAGTAAAAAAAATCAAAGAATAAAAAGACAGTGCTGTCACTGGAAGTATGCTCACAGAATAGTCTCGGATATGGTTAAATCAAAACGAGCCTTTTCGAGAGACAAGAGGGACTGTTCACCGACGGTGATCTAAAAAGTAGTCAGTGAGAAATATTACTATTAACCAGATGGGAATACGAATAACAATAGAAGGAATAATATATTGGATTATTCCATTGAAAATCGAAGAGCGATTTCGATTTATTCTAGCAAGAAAACATATGACCGGACACAAAGGTTGGTGGGTGCAAACAGGCATTAACAGTCTAGTGCAAGCAGGCGTTAAAATATGTGCAACCGGCAGCTAATTCCTTGGTAAGTCAATTGATGCTGACCGAATGGGAATTTCCTGACGAGTTGCAATTTGAAAACAAAACAAAACAAAAGGTTCATAACCTCAGAAATATAAAATAAATATTCTTTTATTTTTTAATAACTATCATAAGTTTTGGAGCATTTTTCTTACGTAAGTACTAGAGGGAAATAAAAATGCTACACTACCTCTCTTCGAGGAAAAATAAAAAAAATAATGAAATATTAGATAAATAGTTAAGATATAATAGGTAATCGTTACGTATCTTCAAATCTTTTATATTCCAAACACCCTCATTGGTATTATCTGGATTCTTTAGTTGATAAGCCAGAGGAGAAAGTTTTTCGTGAACAATAGATAAGTTATATCTTGGAGCTAATTTAGCTAAAAACTTATTTACAGCATTAGATAAGACTTTATTACGTCTCCACACTCTATCACCAACTTTAAATTGAATATCACGCTTCCTTAGATTCTAAGCTTTAGCGTTTCTTTCATGAAAGATATGAAGTTTTTGTTTAACTTCTATAAATATTTCCTTAAGTTCTTCAAAAGATTCAGCATAGGTATTTTTATCTCCTGGAGAGATTTCAATAGTAGGATCATTAGGAATATTACCAAAGTAATTTCCACAAAGAGGTACATGATGTCCGAAAGCTAAGAAGGTTGGAGAATAACCAGTAACTTGATGTCTAGCCGTATTATAGGCTTGTCGAACTGCTGGTATGTGTACATCCCAATCAGTATGTTCATTTACGAAACATCTTAAAGTATTTCCTATAGTCTGATTATTTCTTTCAACAGGATTTACTTGAGGAGAGTAAACAGCAGAATACCAGAGTTTAACCTGATATTTCTTACAGACATTTTTAAAGACATTACCGGCCAGATTAGTGCCGTTATCGCAAATTAAAATTTGGAGAACTCCAAACATCTTCTTCAAGAATTTTGGTAATATTAGGAGCTTTAGCTGACCTCAGAGGAAAAATTAAAAGATATTTAGTGAAGAAGTCACTAATAACTAAAATCCAAACGAAACCTCTTTTCGAGCATGGTAATGGACCTATTAGATCTACACAAATTAATTGGAAAGAAAAGTTAATAATTTTTTCTTTGCCCATAAGAGCCATTTGAGCATTATTACTAATCTTATTTGCACCACATATCAGGCATTTTCTGACATATTTGAGGACATCTCTCCTCATCTGTGGCCAATAATAATATTCTTGGACACGATGGATAGTCGTAAAAAAACCAAAGTGGCCAGAAGTAGGATTGTCATGACAAGAAGAAATCACTTCTTGCCTTTGGGGTTTAGGGACTAATATTTTCCATTCACGAAAATTATAGACCAAAGGTAATTGTGAAGGAACGAACTTATAAACTTTATTATCTTTAACTTTCCATTGTGGATAGTTTTCAGGAGATTTTAAGATGTTTTCACGCATCGAAAGGTACCAATTATCTAAAGCTTGAAAATCTACATCAATGATAGATACTTGAGGAAAAACTCGAGAGGGAGAAGGTAAGTTGTTGACATTAGATGATGTCAGAGATAAAATGGAAGCAGATGGATTTTCTACATCCAAATCGTTAGTTTCAGCATGAGGTATACGACTGAGTGCATCAGGAACAACATTATGAGCTCCTTTTCTGTGAACCAAATCAAAAGAAAATTGTCGTAAACGTATGGACCATCTTGCAAGACGACCAGAAGGATTTTTGAGTGAATTGAGCCAAAGTAGAGAATAATGATCAGTTCTCACGGTAAATTAAGTTCCTTCTACATAGCAACGAAAATGTTCTAAAGAGAAAATTACACTCAAAAGTTCGCGTTCTGTGACACTATAGTTTCACTCAGTCCTAGACAAACCACGAGATGCATAGGCAATGACCTTTTCTTCGCCGTCCAAAACTTGGGTGAGTACACCGCCAAGGCCGCGATCACTGGCATTACATTGGATTGTAAAATCAGGCTGTGACAAGATAGGTGCAGAAACTAATAATTCTTTAATTTTTATAAAGGCAGATTTAGCCTCATCAGACCAATAAATAGGTTGTTTTTTGTGCTTTCTTCCTTTCAGCAGGTCATTAAGAAGACTAACTAAGGCAGAGAAATCTTTAATGAAGCGCCTATACCAACTACACATGGCGACAAATCTTTTTACTTCGGTAGTGTTATTTGGTCGGGGATAATTCACCATAGCCTCCACTTTTAAAGGGTCGGTCGCTAAAGAATTTTTTTGTACTTAAAAATCACAATATACCAAAGATCTTTTAAAGTATTCACATTTCTCAAAATTTACTGTAAGATGTGCCTCTTTTAATTTATCTCGGACAAGATGTAAGAGTCGAATATGCTCGGAAAATGTGCTTGAAATTACTATAATATCGTCAAGATAGCAAAAGATATTTGGTTCATACTTCGGACCAAAGATTGAATCAACTAATTTTTGTTGCGTATGCGCAGAGTTACAGAGACCAAAGGGAACCACTTTAAATTGAAAATGACCTCGTCCGAGAACAGTAAAAGCAGTTTTTTTCTTTGCTTCCCTCATCCAGAGGAATTTGCCAAAAAGCTTTACGCAAATCAATTGAAGATATGTATGAAGCACCTCGAAGATTATAAAGAATTCTATCAATGCGTTGAAGCGGATATGGATCTTTTTGAAGGGATTCGTTCAAATGACGCCCGTCGAAACATAATCGATGTTCATTGTTCTTCTTCTTTACCAAAAGAACAGGAGATGACCAAGGACTCTGTGATTTTTTAATCACATCCAGTTCCAACATAGAATCTAATTCATCATTAAGAATTTTTTGCATATACGGGGACATAAAGTAAGATCGCTTACGAAAAGGCTTGGCATCGCCAGTATCTAATGTCAATTTAATCTTATCTGTTCTACCAATACCATTAGAAATGTCAATTTCCTTAAAAGATTCAATAACTGATAACGCTAATTTTTTTATCGGAAAGAGATAAGTCATCAATAGAAAAACAGTAGCTAGTCGAGGACAACAGAGGACTGATTTGAGGAAAGGTAGAAAAAATAGTAGGAATAGGTATGTTATCTGATTTAATAAACCAACTATTATTAGAAAAATTCATAACTATGTTAAACTTCTGGGCAAAGTCAATACCAAAAATAAAACTATGAGTGATAGAAGGTACAACAAAAGCTTTAATAATTTTACAAACATCATTGATGCAAACAGGTAAGTCCACTATCCCTTGAACTTCAGTATCGGAACCATCAGCAGTACTGATGTTTTGTCCAAGGCAGGGAAAAATTTTAAAGTTAAATTGTTTCAGGAGTTGTAAGCCGTCACCGCCTACTACAGAAGAGTTTGAGAATCAATTAGAACAAAAATATCATGGTCAAATATTTTGACAGAGATATAAGGCCTATTATCTAATGGTTTATTTACAAAGAACGGTAGTAATTCTTGTTTTCCAGGAATGGGCTGTACATAAAAATTTTTAATAAAAGTTAACCAGCTTTTCCAGAATAAATGGGCTTTGTGATCTTGTTAGAAATGCGGTGTAAACCTCGACCACAGATACACCTTTATTTAGTTTTTTGCGCAATTGAGGCAGTTGGTCACCTTAAAACCAGATTCAACACAACGAAAACAGAAAGTTGTCCTAGCTTTAGTACAGGAGTTACAACTGTGACCAGATTGTTTACAATTACAGCAAACAGCTTTAGATCTTTGACTAGAACCATTAGATTGACTAAAAATAGGGTTATAATCCGACTGAACATTCCCAGAGGTAGGAGATACATTATAAATGTAAGATGTCCTAGAGGTAAGAGTAGAAGAAACCGTCTGGGTAATATTTCAAAAATAAGAAGTGTGGTTTGATCTATTATTAGGCTTGAGCCTAGAATTAAAATTATTTTGTCGAAAGCTAGGGTTAGTAGAATTAAAGTTAGTTGAACGAAAATTAGAATTACTAAAAATAGGGGAAATCTGCACATCAAGTTTTCTTTGAAGTAGGTAAGAAGTTTCTTCAAGTTTGTCATGTTCAATTCAATGTTCTACTGTGGGTATATCCTCAAGAGCTAATTTAGCGATATGCTCAGGTAACAAATTTTTCCTAAGATATTTGACTTTTGTTACTTCGGCTGGTTTTGAAGTTAAGCGACTAAATAGGTTTTCCATACAGACAACGTACATAATAATTGATTCATTCTTTTTATGTCTCCGATATTTTATTTCATCCCAAATATCATCATCCGGACAAGGTGGCAAGAAATCTTTTCTCAACCGAGCAACTAAAGAGTCCCAATTGGTAACTGAATTTTTAATGCTTCGGTACCAAGAAAAAGCATATCCGACAAAAAGTTCACAACTTGACTCAAATAATTCTTATTTAGAAACTTTGCGCGCTAAAGCCAGTTCAGTAATTCTTTCGAGAAAATAAAACAATCTCTTTGGATCCCCATTAAATTTAATCCCCCATTCTGACAGTGGAATGCGATAGAAACATTTAGCAGCAGGTGCTGTAACATTAATGACTGGTGCCAAACTTGAAGAAAGTTGAGAAATGGGGTTAGGAGAGGTAGATAGACCTTGGGTTACTTTATCAAATAATTTAGACTCATACTGCAAAGCATTGGCATAAGCTTCATCCTTGAAGGTTATGACTTCATCTTTGTATTCAGTTACAGGTATGGGAAGCCTCCATACTGAACATGAGTTAGTCTGGACTTGCAACGTAAAAAAAGATAGTAATTGTCAGAAATATTTAATTTAAGATCGTTCAAAGTTCGTTCAATTTCAATTTTTTCTTTATCAAAATCAAAAGTATATTGAGAAAGTTCTACCAATGAGGTTTTTGAATCTCGTTCCTTAGCCAGCAAGCGAAGAATGTTTCTCTTGTCATTTACATTACGAGTGCTCCAGACTTAGTAAGTGATTTACTGTAAAATTGATAACAGCAAAAGTCATGTTTAGTTTATGGAGGCAGAAACAAAATTAAAAATTTTTCAAAAAAAATATTTAAAAATTAAATTTTTATCAAAAAAAATAAAAAATTACTAGGGGGTATCAAATATGCAAGTGCTTTGAGTTATTTGAAAAAAAAATTGAATATATATAGTAAAAAAATATTTTTTAAGATTTTTTTTTTAAAAGTGGCAACACTGCAGAAAAAAAATTCACCCAAGTTGTAACAGCAAGTAGGTAATAAGCAAAATTAAATTTGCAAAAACAAAAAACTTTGGGTACACACTAGCGTTTCTGATGATCATAAATTTAAGGGAATACCTGTGGGTAATTGTGTAACAAAAACAAAAAAAATTAAAAAAATTATTGAAAATTTTTTTTTTGTAAAGACCCCAATAAATTTTTTGTGTAAGGACCCCGTCAAAAAATATGTAAGAACCCTTACCTTATACAATAGTTCTATCTTCGTCAGCAATCTAGATTTTCTCATAAAGAACAACACAAGTAGACCCCCTGTATAAATAAATAGTCAGGTACAGTGGCGTATATAGAAAAAAGTTTCGGGGTGGGCCCGAGGTAGTTTGGGGGGCCCGAGACCCCATGAGGCCGTATTTTATGCTATTTTATGTTTGTATTCAGGAAATATGTGGAAAATATCTAAAAAAATCTTAGCTTCGGGGGGGGCCGGGCCCCCCCTTATATACGTTACTGGTCAGGTAGTTAGGAACCTATATGTAACTTAGTAAGTACCTACTAATAAATTTAGTGAAAGGAGGTATTTAAATATTCACTCATTTCAAAAAAAAATTGTCTTAAATGGGCAGGTATGTAAAATAAAAAATTATCCTATCCAGCACTATTGTTTCCCGAGTTTTCTTTAAAATAAAACAAAAGGTTAGGTAAGCAATAAAGGACTCAAGTTACACCTAAAGAGAGGTAGGTAGTTATTTCCTAAAAAAATTGCTCGTCAAAAAAAATATGCACCAAATGTGTGCAACTGTTTGGTAGGTCTTTAGGTATATTTGTGTTGCACCTTTGGCTGAACGGCAAAATAATAAATAAAAAGGTAGAATACAGCTATAATAGTGAACCAATAAAATACAAACCAGCTATTTTTAACTTAAACTGTGGATATTTTTGAATAAATATTATTATCATATTAATACCTGTGTATTACTAAAAAAATTAATAACCTACTGAGATTCCATGTTGACTATTGACGGGGAAATAGTTTTTTATGTATTTGTACTTTCTTTCAAGATATTCAGGTAGAGACAAAAATTAAGAAAAGGTATGAAAAGAGAAAGCAGAAAAATCTCGAGCCCCCACGTTCTGGGACCCAATTCTTGAACCACTCGGATTTTTTGTCGTATACGAGTAAAATTCGAATGGTAGTTTCGAGTGCTTGGAAAAATAGCTATTCTTGAATGCCACTCGAACGCCAATTCCGTGTACGACTTTTTTTTCGACTACACTACTTGGCAACGCTGCTTTCGTATAATTTTTGCCAAACTAACGCCGGTATGTGCGCCTAAACTTGCCGCGATGAAGTAAGGTTGACAGTAAATTGACATTACATCTTTTGTTTTTTAAAGAGTGATTTATTTTCACGATATGTTTTTTTTTTAATAGAAC
Organism: Aspidapion aeneum; assembly: GCA_963576565.1. Taxonomy (NCBI): domain Eukaryota; kingdom Metazoa; phylum Arthropoda; class Insecta; order Coleoptera; family Brentidae; genus Aspidapion; species Aspidapion aeneum. Next base: position 623,734 of record CAUYVT010000039.1, read on the forward strand.
AAGAAGCTGTGTTTTTTTTGGTAACAGCAATGATTATGTAATCATTGGTAATGGTAAGTAACAAATTATAGTAATGGAAATTTGGGGTCTAGGGGCATCTAACCTCTTTGAAGTGTGGAAATTTGGGGGTAAAATTCCCAGTTGAATTTTGAGATTGCTTCAAAGAAAACAAATAAATTTGAAGGAAGTTCACAAGGTATAAAGTTTTCACAAAAAAGTTTCACGGGCAAGACCTCAGAGGTAAAGGTTCGGTTCATAAAGCCTAATGAGGCAGAAACGCGTCCCCGAGCTACCTTTACCTCTGAGGTCTTGCCCGTGAAATTTTTTTGTAAAAACAAATAAACTTCATAAATATTCTAAAGGGGTCTTGAACTTGAGGCTTTGTTTGTAATGAGTGGCCTGTGTTTGACGAACTTTCATACATCATGCTTTGACAAAAATTGGACAAGTGTTAAGTAACATAGGGGTTTTTACTGAAACATTTGGAGTTTGCATTTTGTCTGTAGTATAGAAACAATTTAATTTTTTGCTCCCAGTGTTTTTTTCTCAGTTTGTTTTTGAGTATAGAACAGTTTTGCCTTTTAGGCCGATAAGCATAATAAACATTTCAAGTAAAAATTGACAAAATCAGTAACCTTTGTTCAAAAAACCCATTTTTTTGTTTAAATTTGAAAGTTTAAATTAAAAACTGTTGTAGACTAAAGCAGCCCTCATATGATCAGTATGATTTGATTTGAATATGTACATTATTTTTGTAGATGTCTTTGTTTTTCAAAAGTTATAAACAAGGATATATATAAAAATCCTGCCAGCAATACGGATCCAGTGAGGTCTGCTGTGGTACCTCAATGAAAAAACTTTGTTACAGGTTTCTCAGAGAAGACATGAAGATCATTTTGGAGGTGTGAAGCAGTTTTTGCCTAGCAGTCCTGTTGCAATGATGAACCTACTAGAAATACTCAGATTCAATTTTTTTAATAAATTATAAGTAAAATAAAAATAAGTTTATTGTAGGTTTTATTGTAAAAAAGATTATACAACTTCTTACGTAAAAGCTTATACAGTGAGAACGAGCAAGTTGGAATACATTTTCTAGCAGGTTAAATTACATTTTTTTAGAATAAACCCAAAACATGCCTACTGAGATTTTTAATGAGCAATATTTTTGATGAATTTGTTTTGGACAGAACCCCAGAAAGGGGTCCAACAAGATAAAACTTGTGGCACCTTGTTGGAAAGCCTATTGAAAAAAAAAATTATGGTTCACTTTTTTTTGGAAATCTGTCAAATAAAAAAAAAAACATTTTTATTAGTTTTGAACAAAGTGCTACACATTGAGTCTACCAGTTGCAAAAAAAATGTTGGTATTACTGGACCTCTTGTCAGGGGTCCACCACCCATATTTTAATAAAATTATAGGTTTTACTTTAAATAACACTTAAATTCTCTAAAAATTACAAAAAAAAAGAAATAATTTTCTTTTTGTTAATTTTTAAAAATTATTTGATACCCTTTCTCACAAGGTGACTTAAGGGGGTCATTTTATCTTAAAAAATAAGTTGTATGCTAGTGGACCCCTTTCTGGTGGTCTGTCCAAAAAATATTCTGTAAAAATATTGCCAGTTAACATGTGTTTGGATTTTTTAAAAAAACTTAAATTTAACCGACTAGCAAGTTTATTCCAACTGGCTTGTTCTCACACTGTAGTCATATTACATAGCGTTTTTTAATGCACTTGACAGTAAGTACTTATTATGTACTTTGAAATGTAAATAAAGAAAAATAATGTTTTTATATTTTATATTTAGTTTTGGCCAACATAGAAAAAGTCACAAAAAATAGTGAAACAGGTTAAAGTATAAGATTAGGTTTATTATTTACATGCAGGGGATTTTCCTACTTGAAGCCGTTGGGCCCTTATATTATCCAAAAATTAAGCAAAATAAGATAAGGTGTTGTACCCAGGGGGGAATCAAGAGGTATCAATGCCCCACAAAATAGTTGATAAAGTGCGTTAAAAGAGACACAAACAAGACAAAAAAATTGCACAATACTCAAATTTTTATTGAAACTTTTTAATCCCCCCGCCCCTCCCGAAAACGCTCCTTTTATATATTTTTTCTTGAAAATGTGTTATAAAAATAAAAAAAACTTTTTTAAATTATTTTTCTTTTTTAGAGCTGTTACAAAAACAGTAAAATCACCAAAAAATTCATAAATTATTAACGCAAAAATTCAGGATTTTTCACTCGTAAGGCATTTCCAAGAAAAAAAGAAATTAAAAAAACTGAGTGTCACAAGAGGCTAAATCCCCCTTCCACCTCTTTGCGTCCTCAAGCCCTTTTATAAGACCCAAAAGACCTCCCAATTTTTTTTAAATAAAGAGAAATTAAGCAAACACCAAAAAATATATTAAAGTAAACAAAAATGTTAGGTTAGATCACTCAGATTCGTATACGGAAATTGAGATTCGAGTTGACTTTACCACTCGACTCTATTTCCGAACGAAAAACTCGTATACGAGCTTTCAAGAATTCGAATGGTGAATATCCGTATACGTTTCGCCGAATCCGTATACGGATTTATTTCAAGAATTGGGTCCCTGGTGCCATTTAATTGTGCAGCATTATTTGTTTATTCTGTTGCCAGGACAAACCAACAATACTTTACAAAGTGCGTACGGCTGCTCATTTGTCTGGTGACATTGGTTTGTGGATTAGGAAACTCTTCTACTATTTGAGCGCCACCTTTTTTTTTGGTAATAAGTTGAAGTGAAGTTTTTAATAAATATTAAAAAAGGAAATATATTTATTAATATTTACCAAGTGTTGTTTTAAGATAACTTCAACTTTTTTATAATTTAGTACCTTGAAAGAAATACACTTTAACTGAATTCAAAACTTTGTATTATAAACAAATTAGTTATGTACATTCCTACAATTGAAAATTGTTCATAAAAAAAAATCTAATTACCCTTGCTTTATCCGATACGTGGCCACATAGCGAGCGCATACAATATTAACTTTAATATGAATAACTATGAGGATATCAAAAATTATGGAGCGAAACCGCCTAATTAATTTAAAAAAAAAGGAAAAATATAAATATATATTTTATTAAAAAAAGAGTGATCCCACCTGAAAACTGCTACCACCATCAAGGCAGCCATAGAGCAGGTCATTGTAGCTGAACAGGTACCGGAGGGAGAGTGAACGTCAAAGACAAACTGGTTGAGGAGGTCTCTGTTGAGGAGATCTATAAGAGGCAGGCTGTGATGACGACCACGTGGGCACTCTGATCGAGGAAGGGTCAAGAAAGAGCCGGACGAAAAACCCTAAATTAAAGATACATGGCCTTTAGAAAATTTGCCAATAGATAAAAGAAATAATAGCTTGGCATAAAATGCAGATAATTAATTAACAGAAAAAATATATAACTCACCCTTTGTTTGGGGCAGCCAGAAATTCATCCATGAATTTCTCACTCAAAACTATCAATCGAGTCACAAAAGAAATTTCTGCACATAGTGCACACACCAGCGAATTATTCGCTGTAAAGTTTTTTAACTGTAAATTAATTTATGAAAAACGAACGAACGAATAACCTTTTTACCATTCAAAATTTTGAAGGCAAAGAATAAAAAAAGGCAAAGAATAAAAATACAGTGCTGTCACTGGAAGTATGCTCCCAAAATAGTCTCGGATATGGTCAAATCAAAACGAGCCTTTTCGAGAGACAATAGGGACTGTTCACCGACGGTGATCTAAAAAGTAGTCAGTGAGAAATATTACTATTAACCCGATGGGAATACGAATAACAATAGAAAGAATAATATATTGAATTCTTCCATCAAAAATCGAAGAGCGATTTCCATTTAATCTAGCAAGAAAACATATGACTGGACACAAAGTTTGGTGGGTGCAAACAGGCATTAACAGTCTAGTGCAAGCAGGCGTTAAAATATGTGCAACCGGCAGCTAATTCCTTGGTAAGTCAATTGATGCTGACCGAATGGGAATTTGCTGACGAGTTGCAATTTGAAATCAAAACAAAACAAAAGGTTCATAACCTCAGAAAAATAAAATAAATATTCTTTTATTTTTTAATAACTATCCTAAGTTTTCGAGCATTTTTCTTACGTAAATCCTAGAGGGAAATAAAAATGCTACTAGGAATATTTATTTTGTTATATGTATATTACATTGATGGGCTAATAAAGACGATTTAAATTAAATTAAATTAAATATCACACATGCCATATTTTCACATAATCTCTAATTTTTTAAATCTACCCCCACTCTTTTATTTGGCTTGCGTTAAGTGGATTTTGTTCATTTTTAAATGGGACCATCTCGACCCATGACCCAGCATAGGTACCAAATTTCATTCAAATCGCGAAAGCGGTTTTTGTGTTATACGCGTTGGTCCTATAGACATACAGACAGACGGCGCGACAAAAAAGTGCTAAATTCAGAAAAAAAAAATTTCATATTTTTCTTTAAAATATCTACAGGGTAATTTAAAAAGACGTACATTTAAATTCTACATTTGCAAAGTTTCAAAATTTAGGCAAATGAAGACATAAATATTTATTATTTCCTTCAAATTACCCCGTTAAATCTTCCCAAAAATCTACGCTTGGCTAACCTCAAGGACTTTACAACAAACCTAACCTATTCTCTTCTTGTCGCGAAAAAATCACTTTAACTCTAATGCGGCAAGTTATTCTTTTCACATTTCAAAACGATGGACGCCGGACGGCTACGTGGCCCGAAGTCACGTTAGCTGCCGCGTCCGAATTTGAAATCTATTGTATGTAAAACAATCGGGGTTTGTTGAGACACCCAAGCATTTTCGCTGACCTCCCAAGGAGCAATCGGTCGCCCATGGCTCACTGAATACAAAGCTAAAGCCGATCACACACAAAAAAACATAACGCGTAAGAAGTTCAACCTTATGGACTTTTCTTACGTAAATCCAATATGGCCGCTGCTATTCGATCGCTGATTGGTTGAAAGCCGGCCATGCTACGGATTACGTAAATTCTGTGTGTGAAGGCCTTAAATCTCTATACCTTAACTATTACGTCACAACAACGGGAGGTAGTGAATAGCTATAACCGGAGAATAGCAAACACACTATAACCTCAAAGGTGCTTAATGTTTTCCATCTAAACGAATTATGGTGCGTTTACATAGCCTATTTTTGCGGCATTGATCAGGGCATTATCCCCTCATAATCTCCTCCACACTGGGATTTGGGCGAAGCTATGTTGCTGTTGTTTATGCCACAGTTTGATACGTGTTTTGGCTGCTGCACTGTCCAGCAGCAGCGGCCAGTATGGCAGGAATCTGATGGGAAAGAGAGACAGCTGGAAAACACGTTTCATCTCTTTTTCCAGTGGCGGAGATTTTAATATATGTTATGAATCATTGATTTCTATACCCTACGGGTAGACCCGGCATGGGCCTTAATTGCCATTATATCAAGCTTTTATCGCAATTGACCAAATACAAGTAAGAATTTAATGAGCAAGACAGGGATGAAAATAGAATTTCGGTTTGGTAAGTCCGAATACATGCAACAGCGCAAAAATATTCTATTTGCTTGTCCTGGATAAAAAAGGCAAAATAAAAATTTTGAATTCTACTAGAATTTTCTGTTTGAATAATAAATAATTCATGAATACTTACTTGTGTATACTGTGTTTACAAAATTCCCTTCAGTAAAAAAAAAGAGTAAAAAGAATTTCTAGTGCAGTGGATGTATTAAAATTATTGGATTCATCAAATGTTGTACCTTCCAGGTAAAATATTTTCTTTCTTTGAACAAGGGTCTTCTTCAACTCTTCTCTTCTTGGGTGGACTACAAGTTATGCTCGAGTCAGATGAAATTTCGGAACTAAAAATTTCAATTCGGAATGGGACAACTGGGCGCCGGCCAACTCGGCGCCGCCAACAGGGCGCCATGCCGGGCCTAATGGGCGCCGGGCCAACTCTGCGCCGGACTATTTTTTTTTCGATAAAATGTGCAGATAAAAAACAAAATAAATATGTTATTTATACAAAAATTTCAACATCTATTAAGTCGAGTGTTGAAATTTGGTAGGTGTCGTTTTCTGCGACTTGAAACACCGCCAAATTCCATATTCGATACATATCGATGCATAAATAAGAAAGTCCGCCATTTTAATTTTTTTAAGTTTTTCATCTGCACATTTTATCAAAAAAAAATATTTTAGTCCGGCGCCCAGTTGGCTCGGCGTCCAGTTGGCTCGGCGCCCAGTTGGCTTGCCGCCCAGTTGGCCCGCCGCCCAGTTGGTGGCGCCCAGTTGTCCTAGACTGCAACACATTTCAGGGGTCTGGTACGTTTTACCACCTTTCTTAAAACTACGAAGTTTTTTGAAAAATGATAATTTTAGACCATTTTATAGTGATTTCTAAAAAAAATATGCGGAAAATCATATATTTTGTTAAAAAAATTGAAATTAAAAAATTCTTAAAACCCCATTAAAACCCATACAAATTGCTACAAAAGAAGCATTTTCTCATTTCAAACTGAAACAAAACGGTCCCTGACGTCTATCAGCTGTTAACAAAAACTTGAAATAACTAAGGTCACTGATCGAAATCGGGTCAGTTTTTTTGGTCCTTTTATGAAAATGCACAATTTTTAAAGAAGCATGAAATTCAAAACAAAATCAAGAAAATTATGATTCCTACATTTTTACAATTAAAAATTCGTTTAATTGAACATTATATCAATTTTTATTCCTTAAAACACTAAAAATTAATAATTATCTACTTTTTTAAAATTTATCGAAGGTCTAACCGAACAAAACCAAACTGAACCAATCCGTATCGAAACGAACCAAATCAAACCGAATCTAACGGTTCGGTTTGGTTCGGTTCGATTTGGTTAAACTAAACCATACCTAACTGAATGTAGCTAAACCTAACTGAAACAAACTGAACCTAGCGGAACCTAACCAAACATAATCAAACTGAACCAAACCTAGCCGAAGAAAACTGAACCTAACCGAACCGATTCGAAACGAACCGAACCGGACCAGACCGAATCTGGCTGAACCTAACCAAAACAAATTAAACCTAGCCGAACCTAACCAAACATAATCAAACTGAACCAAACCTACCCGAACCAAACCGAACCAAACCGAACCGAGTCGAACCAACCAAACCAAACCAAACCGAACCGTTAGATTCGGTTTGGTTCGGTTCGATTTGGTTAAACTAAACCGAACCTAACAAATCCTAAACAATCCTAGCGGAACCTAACCGAACATAGTCAAACTGAACCAACCTAGCCCAACCCAACCCAACCTAACTTAACCTAACCCAACCTAACCCAACCTAACCCAACTTACCCAACTTACCCAACCTAACCCAACCTAACCCAACCTAACCCAACCTAACCCAACCTAACCCAACCTAACCCAACCTAACCCAACCTAACCCAACCTAACCCAACCTAACCCAACCTAACCCAACCTAACCCAACCTAACCCAACCTAACCCAACCTAACCCAACCTAACCCAACCTAACCCAACCTAACCCAACCTAACCCAACCTAACCCAACCTAACCCAACCTAACCCAACCTAACCCAACCTAACCCAACCTAACCCAACCTAACCCAACCTAACCCAACCTAACCCCAACCTAACCCAACCTAACCCAACCTAACCCAAACTAACCCAACCTAACCCAACCTAACCCAACCTAACCCAACCTAACCCAACCTAACCCAACCTAACCCAACCTAACCCAACCTAACCCAACCTAACCCAACCTAACCCAACCTAACCCAACCTAACCCAACCTAACCCAACCTAACCCAACCTAACCCAACCTAACCCAACCCAACCCAACCTAACCCAACCTAACCCAACCCAACCCAACCTAACCCAACCCAACCTAACCCAACCTAACCCAACCTAACCCAACCTAACCCAACCTAACCCAACCTAACCCAACCTAACCCAACCTAACCCAACCTAACCCAACCTAACCCAACCTAACCCAACCTAACCCAACCTAACCCAACCTAACCCAACCTAACCCAACCTAACCCAACCTAACCCAACCTAACCCAACCTAACCCAACCTAACCCAACCTAACCCAACCTAACCCAACCTAACCCAACCTAACCCAACCTAACCCAACCTAACCCAACCTAACCCAACCTAACCCAACCTAACCCAACCTAACCCAACCTAACCCAACCTAACCCAACCTAACCCAACCTAACCCAACCTAACCCAACCTAACCCAACCTAACCCAACCTAACCCAACCTAACCCAACCTAACCCAACCTAACCCAACCTAACCCAACCTAACCCAACCTAACCCAACCTAACCCAACCTAACCCAACCTAACCCAACCTAACCCAACCTAACCCAACCAAACAAAACCTAACCCAACCTAACCCAACGTAACCCAACCTAACCCAACCTAACCCAACCTAACCCAACCTAACCCAACCTAACCCAACCTAACCCAACCTAACCCAACCTAACCCAACCTAACCCAACCTAACCCAACCTAACCCAACCTAACCCAACCTAACCCAACCTAACCCAACCTAACCCAACCTAACCCAACCTAACCCAACCTAACCCAACCTAACCCAACCTAACCCAACCTAACCCAACCTAACCCAACCTAACCCAACCTAACCCAACCTAACCCAACCTAACCCAACCTAACCCAACCTAACCCAACCTAACCCAACCTAACCCAACCTAACCCAACCTAACCCAACCTAACCCAACCTAACCCAACCTAACCCAACCTAACCCAACCTAACCCAACCTAACCCAACCTAACCCAACCTAATAATCAAACTGAACCAAACCTAGCCGAAGAAAACTGAACCTAACCGAACCGATTCGAAACGAACCGAACCGGACCAGACCGAATCTGGCTGAACCTAACCAAAACAAATTAAACCTAGCCGAACCTAACCAAACATAATCAAACTGAACCAAACCTACCCGAACCAAACCGAACCAAACCGAACCGAGTCGAACCAACCAAACCAAACCAAACCGAACCGTTAGATTCGGTTTGGTTCGGTTCGATTTGGTTAAACTAAACCGAACCTAACAAATCCTAAACAATCCTAGCGGAACCTAACCGAACATAGTCAAACTGAACCAACCTAGCCCAACCCAACCCAACCTAACTTAACCTAACCCAACCTAACCCAACCTAACCCAACTTACCCAACTTACCCAACCTAACCCAACCTAACCCAACCTAACCCAACCTAACCCAACCTAACCCAACCTAACCCAACCTAACCCAACCTAACCCAACCTAACCCAACCTAACCCAACCTAACCCAACCTAACCCAACCTAACCCAACCTAACCCAACCTAACCCAACCTAACCCAACCTAACCCAACCTAACCCAACCTAACCCAACCTAACCCAACCTAACCCAACCTAACCCAACCTAACCCAACCTAACCCCAACCTAACCCAACCTAACCCAACCTAACCCAAACTAACCCAACCTAACCCAACCTAACCCAACCTAACCCAACCTAACCCAACCTAACCCAACCTAACCCAACCTAACCCAACCTAACCCAACCTAACCCAACCTAACCCAACCTAACCCAACCTAACCCAACCTAACCCAACCTAACCCAACCTAACCCAACCTAACCCAACCCAACCCAACCTAACCCAACCTAACCCAACCCAACCCAACCTAACCCAACCCAACCTAACCCAACCTAACCCAACCTAACCCAACCTAACCCAACCTAACCCAACCTAACCCAACCTAACCCAACCTAACCCAACCTAACCCAACCTAACCCAACCTAACCCAACCTAACCCAACCTAACCCAACCTAACCCAACCTAACCCAACCTAACCCAACCTAACCCAACCTAACCCAACCTAACCCAACCTAACCCAACCTAACCCAACCTAACCCAACCTAACCCAACCTAACCCAACCTAACCCAACCTAACCCAACCTAACCCAACCTAACCCAACCTAACCCAACCTAACCCAACCTAACCCAACCTAACCCAACCTAACCCAACCTAACCCAACCTAACCCAACCTAACCCAACCTAACCCAACCTAACCCAACCTAACCCAACCTAACCCAACCTAACCCAACCTAACCCAACCTAACCCAACCTAACCCAACCTAACCCAACCTAACCCAACCTAACCCAACCTAACCCAACCTAACCCAACCTAACCCAACCTAACCCAACCAAACAAAACCTAACCCAACCTAACCCAACGTAACCCAACCTAACCCAACCTAACCCAACCTAACCCAACCTAACCCAACCTAACCCAACCTAACCCAACCTAACCCAACCTAACCCAACCTAACCCAACCTAACCCAACCTAACCCAACCTAACCCAACCTAACCCAACCTAACCCAACCTAACCCAACCTAACCCAACCTAACCCAACCTAACCCAACCTAACCCAACCTAACCCAACCTAACCCAACCTAACCCAACCTAACCCAACCTAACCCAACCTAACCCAACCTAACCCAACCTAACCCAACCTAACCCAACCTAACCCAACCTAACCCAACCTAACCCAACCTAACCCAACCTAACCCAACCTAACCCAACCTAACCCAACCTAACCCAACCTAACCCAACCTAACCCAACCTAACCCAACCTAATAATCAAACTGAACCAAACCTAGCCGAAGAAAACTGAACCTAACCGAACCGATTCGAAACGAACCGAACCGGACCAGACCGAATCTGGCTGAACCTAACCAAAACAAATTAAACCTAGCCGAACCTAACCAAACATAATCAAACTGAACCAAACCTACCCGAACCAAACCGAACCAAACCGAACCGAGTCGAACCAACCAAACCAAACCAAACCGAACCGTTAGATTCGGTTTGGTTCGGTTCGATTTGGTTAAACTAAACCGAACCTAACCGAATGTAGCTAAACCTAACCTAAACAATCCTAGCGGAACCTAACCGGACATAGTCAAACTGAACCAACCTAGCCCAACCCAACCCAACCTAACTTAACCTAACCCAACCTAACCCAACCTAACCCAACTTACCCAACTTACCCAACCTAACCCAACCTAACCCAACCTAACCCAACCTAACCCAACCTAACCCAACCTAACCCAACCTAACCCAACCTAACCCAACCTAACCCAACCTAACCCAACCTAACCCAACCTAACCCAACCTAACCCAACCTAACCCAACCTAACCCAACCTAACCCAACCTAACCCAACCTAACCCAACCTAACCCAACCTAACCCAACCTAACCCAACCTAACCCAACCTAACCCAACCTAACCCAACCTAACCCAACCTAACCCAACCTAACCCAACCTAACCCAACCTAACCCAACCTAACCCAACCTAACCCAACCTAACCCAACCTAACCCAACCTAACCCAACCTAACCCAACCTAACCCAACCTAACCCAACCTAACCCCAACCTAACCCAACCTAACCCAAACTAACCCAACCTAACCCAACCTAACCCAACCTAACACAACCTAACCCAACCTAACCCAACCTAACCCAACCTAACCCAACCTAACCCAACCTAACCCAACCTAACCCAACCTAACCCAACCTAACCCAACCTAACCCAACCTAACCCAACCTAACCCAACCCAACCCAACCTAACCCAACCTAACCCAACCCAACCCAACCTAACCCAACCCAACCTAACCCAACCTAACCCAACCTAACCCAACCTAACCCAACCTAACCCAACCTAACCCAACCTAACCCAACCTAACCCAACCTAACCCAACCTAACCCAACCTAACCCAACCTAACCCAACCTAACCCAACCTAACCCAACCTAACCCAACCTAACCCAACCTAACCCAACCTAACCCAACCTAACCCAACCTAACCCAACCTAACCCAACCTAACCCAACCTAACCCAACCTAACCCAACCTAACCCAACCTAACCCAACCTAACCCAACCTAACCCAACCTAACCCAACCTAACCCAACCTAACCCAACCTAACCCAACCTAACCCAACCTAACCCAACCTAACCCAACCTAACCCAACCTAACCCAACCTAACCCAACCTAACCCAACCTAACCCAACCTAACCCAACCTAACCCAACCTAACCCAACCTAACCCAACCTAACCCAACCTAACCCAACCTAACCCAACCTAACCCAACCTAACCCAACCTAACCCAACCTAACCCAACCTAACCCAACCTAACCCAACCTAACCCAACCTAACCCAACCTAACCCAACCTAACCCAACCAAACAAAACCTAACCCAACCTAACCCAACGTAACCCAACCTAACCCAACCTAACCCAACCTAACCCAACCTAACCCAACCTAACCCAACCTAACCCAACCTAACCCAACCTAACCCAACCTAACCCAACCTAACCCAACCTAACCCAACCTAACCCAACCTAACCCAACCTAACCCAACCTAACCCAACCTAACCCAACCTAACCCAACCTAACCCAACCTAACCCAACCTAACCCAACCTAACCCAACCTAACCCAACCTAACCCAACCTAACCCAACCTAACCCAACCTAACCCAACCTAACCCAACCTAACCCAACCTAACCCAACCTAACCCAACCTAACCCAACCTAACCCAACCTAACCCAACCTAACCCAACCTAACCCAACCTAACCCAACCTAACCCAACCTAACCCAACCTAACCCAACCTAACCCAACCTAACCCAACCTAACCCAACCTAACCCAACCTAACCCAACCTAACCCAACCTAACCCAACCTAACCCAACCTAACCCAACCTAACCCAACCTAACCCAACCTAACCCAACCTAACCCAACCTAACCCAACCTAACCCAACCTAACCCAACCTAACCCAACCTAACCCAACCTAACCCAACCTAACCCAACCTAACCCAACCTAACCCAACCTAACCCAACCTAACCCAACCTAACCCAACCTAACCCAACCTAACCCAACCTAACCCAACCTAACCCAACCTAACCCAACCTAACCCAACCTAACCCAACCTAACCCAACCTAACCCAACCTAACCCAACCTAACCCAACCTAACCCAACCTAACCCAACCTAACCCAACCTAACCCAACCTAACCCAACCTAACCCAACCTAACCCAACCTAACCCAACCTAACCCAACCTAACCCAACCTAACCCAACCTAACCCAACCTAACCCAACCTAACCCAACCTAACCCAACCTAACCCAACCTAACCCAACCTAACCCAACCTAACCCAACCTAACCCAACCTAACCCAACCTAACCCAACCTAACCCAACCTAACCCAACCTAACCCAACCTAACCCAACCTAACCCAACCTAACCCAACCTAACCCAACCTAACCCAACCTAACCCAACCTAACCCAACCTAACCCAACCTAACCCAACCTAACCCAACCTAACCCAACCTAACCCAACCTAACCCAACCTAACCCAACCTAACCCAACCTAACCCAACCTAACCCAACCTAACCCAACCTAACCCAACCTAACCCAACCTAACCCAACCTAACCCAACCTAACCCAACCTAACCCAACCTAACCCAACCTAACCCAACCTAACCCAACCTAACCCAACCTAACCCAACCTAACCCAACCTAACCCAACCTAACCCAACCTAACCCAACCTAACCCAACCTAACCCAACCTAACCCAACCTAACCCAACCTAACCCAACCTAACCCAACCTAACCCAACCTAACCCAACCTAACCCAACCTAACCCAACCTAACCCAACCTAACCCAACCTAACCCAACCTAACCCAACCTAACCCAACCTAACCCAACCTAACCCAACCTAACCCAACCTAACCCAACCTAACCAACCTAACCCAACCTAACCCAACCTAACCCAACCTAACCCAACCTAACCCAACCTAACCCAACCTAACCCAACCTAACCCAACCTAACCCAACCTAACCCAACCTAACCCAACCTAACCCAACCTAACCCAACCTAACCCAACCTAACCCAACCTAACCCAACCTAACCCAACCTAACCCAACCTAACCCAACCTAACCAACCTAACCCAACCTAACCGAACCTAACCCAACCTAACCCAACCTAACCCAACCTAACCCAACCTAACCCAACCTAACCCAACCTAACCCAACCTAACCCAACCTAACCCAACCTAACCCAACCTAACCCAACCTAACCCAACCTAACCCAACCACCTAACCCAACCTAACCCAACCTAACCCAACCTAACCCAACCTAACCCAACCTAACCCAACCTAACCCAACCTAACCCAACCTAACCCAACCTAACCCAACCTAACCCAACCTAACACAACCTAACCCAACCTAACCCAACCTAACCCAACCTAACCCAACCTAACCCAACCTAACCCAACCTAACCCAACCTAACCCAACCTAACCCAACCTAACCCAACCTAACCCAACCTAACCCAACCTAACCCAACCTAACCCAACCTAACCCAACCTAACCCAACCTAACCCAACCTAACCCAACCTAACACAACCTAACCCAACCTAACCCAACCTAACCCAACCTAACCCAACCTAACCCAACCTAACCCAACCTAACCCAACCTAACCCAACCTAACCCAACCTAACCCAACCTAACCCAACCTAACCCAACCTAACCCAACCTAACCCAACCTAACCCAACCTAACCCAACCTAACCCAACCTAACCCAACCTAACCCAACCTAACCCAACCTAACCCAACCTAACCCAACCTAACCCAACCTAACCCAACCTAACCCAACCTAACCCAACCTAACCCAACCTAACCGAACCTAACCCAACCTAACCCAACCTAACCCAACCTAACCCAACCTAACCCAACCTAACCCAACCTAACCCAACCTAACCCAACCTAACCCAACCTAACCCAACCTAACCCAACCTAACCCAACCTAACCCAACCTAACCCAACCTAACCCAACCTAACCCAACCTAACTGAACCTAACCCAACCTAACCCAACCTAACCCAACCTAACCCAACCTAACCCAACCTAACCCAACCTATCCCAACCTAACCCAACCTAACCCAACCTAACCCAACCTAACCCAACCTAACCCAACCGAACCCAACCTAACCCAACCCAACCTAACCCAACCTAACCCAACCTAACCCAACCTAACCCAACCTAACCCAACCTAACCCAACCTAACCTAACCCAACCTAACCCAACCTAACCCAACCTAACCCAACCTAACCCAACCTAACCCAACCTAACCCAACCTAACCCAACCTAACCCAACCTAACCCAACCTAACCCAACCTAACCCAACCTAACCCAACCTAACCCAACCTAACCCAACCTAACCCAACCTAACCCAACCTTACCCAACCTAACCCAACCTAACCCAACCTAACCCAACCTAACCCAACCTAACCCAACCTAACCCAACCTAACCCAACCTAACCCAACCTAACCCAACATAACCCAACCTAACCCAACCTAACCCAACCTAACCCAACCTAACCCAACCTAACCCAACCTAACCCAACCTAACCCAACCTAACCCAACCTAACCCAACCAAACCCAACCAAACCCAACCTAACCCTACATAACCCAACCTAACCCAACCTAACCCAACCTAACCCAACCTAACCCAACCAAACCCAACCTAACCCAACCTAACCCAACCTAACCCAACCTAACCCAACCTAACCCAACCTAACCCAACCTAACCCAACCTAACCCAACCTAACCCAACCTAACCCAACCTAACCCAACCTAACCCAACCTAACCCAACCTAACCCAACCTAACCCAACCTAACCCAACCTAACCCATCCTAACCCAACCTAACCCAACCTAACCCAACCTAACCCAACCTAACCCAACCTAACCCAACCTAACCCAACCTAACCCAACCTAACCCAACCTAACCCAACCTAACCCAACCTAACCCAACCTAACCCAACCTAACCCAACCTAACCCAACCTAACCCAACCTAACCCAACCTAACCCAACCTAACCCAACCTAACCCAACCTAACCCAACCTAACCAAACCTAACCCAACCTAACCCAACCTAACCCAACCTAACCCAACCTAACCCAACCTAACCCAACCTAACCCAACCTAACCCAACCTAACCCAACCTAACCCAACCTAACCCAACCGAACCCAACCTAACCCAACCTAACCCAACCTAACCCAACCTAACCCAACCTAATCCAACCTAACCCAACCTAACCCAACCTAACCAAACCTAACCCAACCTAACCCAACCTAACCCAACATAACCCAACCTAACCCAACCTAACCCAACATAACCCAACCTAACCTACCTAGTTGTTAGTAAATATAGTAAAAGTTGTTAGGTTTATGTCCAGGGGGTAACCATTGTCCATAATCGTCGGAAATCGAGTTAGGATTAGTGTATGCGACCATAAACATTGAGTGGCGCGTGAGTGTTTGGTCTTCAAATTTTTTTTAGGGAAATTTTTCAAAATCTTTTTTTCCGCACTCTGGGCACCCTAATAAACCGTAATCTGGTTACCCTAATCCATCGCAATCAAAGAAAATCGGTAATTGAAGTGTCACAAATTTTTTGTTGGTTTGTATTCTTCTTTTATATTATGTAGGACAAAATGATTAATTAAACTAAGTGACCTTATTAAGTAAGACAGCATGATGGTCAAATGACATTAGAAGGACATACACATATGATACCGGCCTGTAGACCGATCGCGGTGGCGTCATATAATAATAAATATATACTTTCGCGATGAAAGACCAAAATTTAACTTAAAATTACTGTAAAGTCCGCAAAAAACATAAAGTTTATCAAAATTTATAAAACATAGATCAGTGTGTGTAACAATTCATCAAGATGTATGTAACTCGACCGTGACATGTCAAAAGTTTGGTTCGCAAAAACAAAAACAACTGGATAAAAATCGGTATGTAAGCATTTTAAAAAAAATCATTTTTAAGAAAATCAAATACTTTTTGTTAATTTTCATGCAATGCAAAAAAACCTTGTTGAGTAGGGTGGTAAAACGTACCAGAACCCATTTCAGGACAAATTATTATTAAAAAATAATCTTATAAGTGCGGGGAAGTGACACTTTCTGAATTAAAATGTGTGAGGGTAAAATCGCACGGTCGCAGAAAAAACTATCTATCCTGACGCTACTGAACTGTCTCGTGGTTTAGCAAAAACTATCCGTCAAGACGACTTACCCATGAAATGTTGTTTTTTTATGGATTTTTTTTCTTCTTTTGCACAAAAAACAATTTCGGACCATGTTTGTACTCAAATAGTTAATTCTAAACTTGTTTTTAAACGTTTTAAGATTTCTTTTTGTAATATTCCCGCACAAAATTCAAAAAAATTCAATTCCGTACTTAGACAACATTGTCTATCAGTTTTCCCTGTATAATCCGACTAGCAGGTAGAATCACTCAAAATACGGCAGGTGGATTAAAGGTAGCCAGCTGCTTTTCTGTCGCACTTATGCCGTCAGTGTGAAAGAGATAAAAGTACCTAGGGTATTATTAGCATGCAAAATCAGCCTATCTTTGTCCGTTTCACATGTTCAATAATGTCTATCTCTGTTTTTATTGTAAAAGAAGTACCTGCCCTTAGAAACCAAATTGGATAGGGTCAATAAAAAATGCCTTGTCTTTTCGTCTCTAAAGCACTTTCAGGGCTTTATACAACTCAGTGGTTATGAATATATAATTGCAGATAGCTTAGGTATTATGCGGCCAAAACAGGGTTTGATACATAAAAATAAAATTAGTCTTAAAATAACTATTTTCATTATGAATTACAAACAGTAAAAAAAAATTTTTCCTGTATATAAGTATACATTAAACTTACGGTTCATATATTTGTTTTAAACTTTATTATACGAATTCTTTTTAAAAAATGTTGGCCCTAAAAAGAGCCGATTTTTTTGTACGATAGATCAGGTCAGGTGACTTATTTAAAAATATATATTATTCAATAGAAGTTTCAGTTTCTGAATCTGAATTATCATCGTCTTCAGAATCATCAGAGTCTTCCCCAAGCCTGAATATTATTTTTTCTGTTACTTCTTCCATATATTTGTCAGTTTCCCAATATTTATTTTTAATATCAATCGCATGCCGTACAAAATTATTCCATAAGTTGGACCATAAATTTTATACTCTCTTCCAATAATTCCCGTAAACGCTTGATCGTAAATTCGCCGGTTGTGTTTCTACTTCTTATGAAATTTTTCAAAAATGCCCATGCCAGTTTAATTGGGTTTTGCTCACACATATATGGTGGTTCGGTTCGGTTCTTAGGGTCACGTGGCCATGCAATTCAATTAATTTATCTATTTTGTATTTTTTTTTATCTGGTGGAGGTTTGTGTAAGCTGACCAATTCCCAAAGCTCTACTTTTCTATCGCTGGGGTCGTGTTGTATATTTTGTTTTATCAACCATTCACACATAGCTGCCTTTGTTGACGACTTAGTTGGAACTTTTTCATCCAAAACTGAATGGTAGGACGCATTGTCCATTACAATAACTGAGTTTGGAGGAATGTTAGGTAACAGTTTCTCGGTTAACCACTTACTGAAATTTTCAAAATTCATTTGACCATGATAATCTCCTGTGGCTGTACCGGCTTTAAAAACAATTTCGACATTTTCTACAAATCCGTTTTCTTCCAGCATGAACAACTATCAATCGACTTGTAGATGATATATTGGCTATAACACCAGTTATTTCGTTACTCTGCCAGCATTTTTTAAATGTTATATCATTGTCGACCCAAGACTCGTCTAAATAAACAATATTATTTTTTTGTTCATGATATTGATATGTTTCTCATATATTTGTATCTTAAATGCAAAATGTTTGGTCTTTCCATTCAAATTTTCCTTTTATTTTGGCATTTTTTGAAATAGACTTCTTAACAAAAGACGAAGGGTTTCTCTGCTAAATTGAAAATGTATCTCTTCTTTTAGCTTAATTAAAAGCTTCCTAAGAGTTGGAACAACTTTATACTCTGTGTAAAACTTTGAAATAATTTGTCGTATGATTTAAAAATCTGCATCATCAAAACTATCGGAAACTGATAAGTTTTGACGTTTTCTTGGTCGGTTGCACAGTATACTAATTATTTATGGTAAGGAAAGCACCCCGGTCTTGTCATACATACCCCTGTATATATTAGTTCGGAATACAAAGTTCGAGAGGCGCTTATTACAGACCGTCACACCTGGTATAAAAATACTATGTATAGATTCCTGTGCTGTCGCCATGGACATTAACCGCTACTCTCGGTATATGTTTTTGATTATGACTGACATTGGCAAAATAGATAAAAATATGACGGTAATGTAATTCGGCATTTTTCATTTGTGGTTGCAGTTTTTCGTGATTTTTCGACTTTTCACTTGTTATAATTAAATAAGAGTTTGGGCCACTTTGTTATATTATTGTTTTTCATATAATATAACTTTTTGTATATTATTGATGTTGTTTTAATATTCCCCAAATTTACCTCGGCTAGGTAGAGCTATTTAGGGTCGTGAGGTTCTTTTAAGAAAAATATTGTCAATTTTCTATTTTTGAAATGATAATAGACCTCTATTTACTTTGACACAATTAACAACAGATTTTCCTTACTATCACCATGTTACCAATGTATCAATGCAGGAACGAAATAAAATATCAGGATTACTTTTTGTTTACAAACCTCAACATTTATTTTGTATCAGAAAGAAGAACAAATAAAAATCAAATGATCAAATATAAACAAGAAAAAAATATAAATTTTTTGTTGAAACCCAGTTTCTTAAAAAGGTAGGAAAAAAATATATAGATTTTACTGTTCATATATAACTTAAAAGAGACATACTTCCTTTTTAGAACCTTGTTTCTTTTGATGTACAATAGTGAAAACATATGTTGTAATAGTTTTGTCGAGAATTGAGGTTAGAAGAAAAATAACATAAAACAAAACAATCTTAACCCAGGAAATGTTAGATTCAGTATACTTGAAGTAATCTTTAAAATACAACTATGGTTTCAATCATTTTCCATGGATAAAAAAAAAAACTTTATTTTCTGATCAGGTCCGTCAAAACACCCTATATAAATATTCCAAAGTTTCATCAAAATTTGTACATACTGTACAGTAATTCTGTAGAATTACCAAATAAAACTTTAGTCTATTCACACCAAATTATTTATCTTTTCGGGACACAAATCATAACCTAAGTTTATAAAAGAAAACAAAAATGTGTATTTTGGTTATAAAAAAAACTATATAAAAAACAAACCAGCTATCGGCAATAGCTATATAAAATTTTAGCTGTATTAACCTGTCTAACTCTATTTCAACCAAAGGTGCTTATGATACCTATAACCTCAAATTTAACCATATGGTCATGTCGTAGTGACTATTGTTAATTGGTACCCAGGTATCCAAAAAAGAAATGAAAGCGAGATCCAGGATTAATTACTAGCTTAAAATCATAATCTGAAGTCTACAAATCCCATGTAGGTACAACATTGTGAACCCATTATAAATAAACTATAACCAAAATACCATATAGCCAATATATAAATATTTTGTCGAACATAGTTTAAGCCATAAAACAAAAAAATATAAAACTAATCAAAATTTTTATAAAAAAATTAAGTAGTCTAAATAGAAAAATTGTAACATTTCCTCGGCAAAGAAAATTTTTTATAAAAATATATACAGGGTGTCCCAGAACTAATAGTACATAGTTAAACTGTAGATTCCCTGAGTCAAAATATTACGATTTAGCCATACTTACCTTAGTCCAAAAGTTCGTACTAACCGAGATACAGGGTGTTAAACTTTATTTTTTCAATTCGATTTTCTTTAATAACTTTTTTACTAATTAATATTTGTGCAAAAAATAACCAACGTGCAAGTTTTTTTGAAATTGGCAAGATGATTCCGTTAAAAATTTTGAAGTACAGTGTACAGGGTGTTCCCTGGACCACTAGCATTGCATTAAAGTCAGTGACTTTTTTTGTGCCTCGGTGTATACCAGTTTTTATGTAAAATAATGGTTTTCCCATCTTTTTTATGTAAAAAAGTTATACCATTTTAAAGTCGCTCAGGGCAACGGTTTTTGAAATTTTTACATTTAAATTTATTGCATGTGAGTGATATGCCTAATTTATGTATAATACTTTCTTCAATTCATGCTACTAATTAATATTTTTGCAAAAACTAACTAGCATGTAGGTTTTTCTGAAATTTGTAAGACGATTCCGTTGAAAAATTTGATGTACAATGTACAGGGTCTTCTTTGGACCACTACCATTGCATGAAAATCATCAGTGTATTTTTTTGTGCCTCGGTGTATACTTAAGCAGGTTTTTAAACAGAATAATATTTTAATTATTAAATAATTATTACATATTTTATAGCAACAACAAATTTTTAGATAGAAAAACAAAAAAAAATCTATAATAAATGTTCAAAATGGCCACCGTTAACCGGAATACATTTGTTTTTTCGCTTATTATACGAACGTCTGATTTTAAAATAAAGATTTGCATTTCTGAATGCCTCTCCAACATTTTGAATTTTTTGAAATAGTTTTTCTCGGGTATTTATCTAGCCTACAATAACAAACAGTTTTAAGTTTGATTTACTATTTGTCAATTTAAAAATTTTAACTTAGTTGCTGAGATGCTGCATGCTTAAGAAATTTTATATTTTTATAAATAAATAATAAAATATTAATTTTATTGATAATTAAAATTTTCTTTCAAAACAATAAAAAAATACTTGCATTAATAAAGTATACGTACTTACCATTTTTAAAAAAGGAGGTTTTTATTCCTCATTAAAAACAAAGCCCTACACAGTTGCAATAACGAACAATGATAACACACTTATGATAATTCAAAAAACACCTTGTATATTTTTTACCTTAATATTTCTTAAGAAAACATCAAATCTTAGAATGCTATAAAAAAAGTATTGATTATAGCTAATATGTATGAAGTAGGTAAGAATTTAATCAAAAATCTTTTACGCATACTATACAAACTTTTAATTTAAATATCTTGAAAACCGTTCCTCTAAGCGACATCTAAACGCTATAACTTTCTTACTTAAATAAAATTAAAAAATTAATTTTTTTAATAGTATCTTGTATACACCGAGGAACAAAAAAATTAGACCTATTTTAATGTAACGGTACCGACCCAGAGAACACCACGTATAATATTTCTTTTTACCAAAATTAAGTTGTCCATGCCCAAAAACCACCAAACCTAATTTTTTGTGCAAAATTATTAATTAGTAGAAAGAATTGAAGAAAGTATCATACATAATTTAGGCATATCACTCACATGCAATAAAAACTTTAAATGCAAAAATTTTAAAAACCGTTGCTCTGAGCGACTTTGAAACAGTATAACTTTTTTACATAAAAAGGATGGGAAAACATAAAAACTGGTATACACCGAGGCACAACAAAAATACACTGATTTTTAATCAATGGTAGTGGTCTAAGGAACACCCTGTATATTGTACATCAAACTTTTCAACAGAATCGTCTTGCCAATTTTAAAAAAACTTACACGCTGGTTAGTTTTTGCAAAAATATTAATTATTAAAAGAGTTATTAAAGAAAATCGAATTGAAAAAATAAAGTTTAACACCCTGTATCTCGGTTAGTACGAACTTTTGGACTAAGGTAAGTATGGCTAAATCGTAATATTTTGACCCAGGGAATCTACAGTTTAACTATGTACCATTAGTTCTGGGACACCCTGTATATATATATATATATATATATATATATATATATATATATATATATATTTATGTTATAACATATTGACCTAATTAAAAATAAAAATCTAGTATATGCAGTTGAATTTCATATTACCATTGGTTAAAATTAGAGCAAAGTTATAATTTATCCTATAAAGAAAATTTCAAGCATGCTTGATGAACAAAAAAAAAATTTAAGGTTATGTTATAACATAATTAAAATACCTTGTTTCTCGACAAAGATCTCGAACAGAAAGGGACGATTTTTGTAAAATTCCTCTCAATCTCCCAAACTGCATAGCAATCACTAACCAATCAGATTCCATAAAACCCCAAAATCTTAATTCTTCAGAAAATCAATAACACAAATCCGTATTCATTAGTAAGACCAAAACTGACTGAATGATTTTGAGTCACTTTATTTAAATTACAAAAAACTTATGTTTATTGTTTTATAGGTAAATAAATTAGTAAACAATCTCACAATCTTTGCAAAACAAAGCTTTTTAGGTTAAAATACAACACAGCCTATTACACAATGTGTGTCGTACTAGTTGAACAACCAGAAAATTCTTTCTATCCCTGTTTCACCCGAATGACAAAAAAAGGACAGACAACTCACTCGATCCTATTCTGAAACTGAAACTAATTCAAAATGAACCTCTTCCCCAGCAGTTAGTTCGCTGCATAAAATCAATAATCTTGAGCTTAACCTGACTACAGAGAGGTAGCAGTGGAAGGGCTGCAAGGCCCACTCATATATGAATCATCACAGAGAGGTAGCGTGCAAATCATTTACAAGATATTCTAATTAAACTCTTTCGCGTAAGATGTCGCTAGAGGTTATTTTTTAAAGCAAATATTAATTCAGTTAGTAAAAACGCGTCACGAAAAAAAATTTAATTTTATTCGTAACACACTTTGTTTTTAAAAGTGTTTTTTGCTAAATTGTGGCCTATCGGTATTTAAGAAATTTAATAGAAAACAATTTTGTGTTCGTGGGTGCGAAGTCTATGTTAGCAAGCGCCATCGCATTCCCAAACGGAACCTAAAGCTATTTGATAAGTGGCTAAAAATACTTCGGCAAAAAAACTAACTTTGACGAAATTCACGTTAAATATATAGTGTGTGATGGACACGTTGAACCTGGACGGAGTTTTAAATGTTTAGTTTTAAATTTTAATATTTAGAAAAACATAGATTATTTCACTGTACTTATATACAGGCAGTGGCGTATATACGGATGGGGGGGCCTGGCTAAGATTTTTTTAGATATTTTCCACATATTTCATGAATACAAACATAAAATAGCATAAAATATGGCCTTATAAGGTCTTGCCCCCCCCCCTCCGAAACTGTCTCAGGCCCCCCCCGAAACTTTTTCCTATATATGCCACTGTATACAGGGGCCGGCAGAATGATGACTCCCATATTTAATTTTTTTTTAACTGAAATCGTATTATACCATTTGTTTTTATTAAGTTTTGAAAATTACAGAGTCCATGTGGCGGCCATTTTTTTCGGTAGACAGTCGAAGCTGATTTCTGAATGTTTCACTCGTGCAGTAACTCTAAAGCGAAATTCCTGTAATTTCTTGGTGTATTGCAGCTTTCAGTTCGGGAATGGTGGTGTTTATATATTCCCAAAGTATCAGGAACTAAAGCATGTCTACCAAGTGTGAAGTGAGTACGAAAAGTTTTTTGTGTCGTAATCACAGATTCGTTACCTACTTTTGATTAATAAATTAAGGAAATGGCAAGCCGCGAGCTCCCAATCGACTACGCTAAGCTTCCCCTCTCTTCAGTGATTCAGGCACAGTGGCAACGCAAAATATGGGAGATTATTATGCCGGACTCTGTTTAATTAAATAAATAACCGGCAATATTCACTTTACTTTAAAAGGTTTACGTTACATTTTTTTAAACACCCATAAATACCTAGTTAATAAAGGTTAAGAGTGTAAATTTATATAATGTTTAATTTAAATACATTTTTACATCACCTAGCTAATACTAACAAAATTTTCCAATCCATTAGTTCTTATTTTTCATGAAAAACAATTAAAAAAGTTTCCGTTTATAGAAACATAACCTATATTTGCAACATTATTATGTATAAAGCATTGTAAAAGTATACATTATTAATTTAAGTTAATGCAGAATATGTAAATATTTTCTATGCACTAATAAAAAGGAATTTACTGCATAACATTTGTCAAAGAGCCCAGTCTTTTTTTAACTAGAAGATTAGCCTCTTAAGGAAATTTATGTACCTAAATGAATGGGAAACAAACTTTTAAACCTTATAGAGTTAATAAAAATTTAACTTTCCTTTTTTTTATTGCTAGTAGTCATTAATTTTAACATTCTTTGATTAAGCTTCCTTATTGATTGGTGTTTATAGAGTCTTTTTAAGCAAATTGAGCTTTGACACGAAATAACTCATTCTTATCAGCGCGCGCGTGGAATGAGTTTTTTGGCGTTAAAATTTAATTTGATAAAAACTGTTCACAACACTATATTATAAGATGTAGCTTGATTGGAGAACGATTTCATTGATGGCTATGAGCATACGGTATACAATAATTTGAAAAGCCATCCTGTAGCTTAGAGACAAACTGCGCAAGCGTTATATTGTTTCAAATTCCTCTGTAAATGTTTAGTACGGAGCACAAAGTTGGAGAGGCGCTGATTCGTACACGACACCCCGGTATACTGCGCCAATTTAGTAATACAACTCCCACCGTGTAAGTGTCTGGTCTATCTCTGTCATTCGTCTATGATCGGTTGTCTGAAAAAACTGAAGGGTTTTCTTTAAACTGTTTTCTGATCCTCTCTACAGTTGCTGAACTATAGCCAGTATTTATCGCTGCTCGAAATGTTGAAAGAGTAATGGATTCCTTTAATTGTTTTTGTTTCGCTTCTTCGTCACACACTTTTATCATATTTGCAATAATTTCTTTAGATTTATTGTCCAGATGTTTCAACATTTTATCTTGATTTACTTGCACACAAACTATAAGCACTATCTTACTCCCACAAGGTAAAAACCAGAGAAAACTATACAACAACAACCTTGCGAGAGAGCGCCCACGGATAAGGATCCCCTTCCAAAAGATTGGATGAAAATCCCCATCCGCTTGCCAACCTCACCCCCACTCGCTATCACTTCGAGTGGTCCTCTCTCCAACTTATCCTACTGCCGAGTAGCCAAAGTTGTATCTGAATATTAGAAAACTATAAGCCTTGATCTGGTATTATATATAGCCAACTTTTTGTCCTAATTTCATTAATTAGTGACACAGGTAGTTAAATCCCTAGCAACAGGAATTCCTTATTACATTTTTGAACTCTTATTAATAATGTGGCTTTAAATTTATTGGTAATTATTGTAAGCATTACTGGGAAAATTACAATTATTGCTCTTGCATATTTTAATTTAATGCTGTTACTTACATCTACGCCTCTGAAAGGTAGGTTTTAAGCGAGGCCCATTAAAATTCAATAAGTACGTGATCGCAAACAATACAAAATGCAATAAAAATGCCGTCTTCGCCTTACTTACCGGGTAAATAATTTAAAGTAAAAATTTTCCCTATATAAAACGGCTCTGTAACGAAATAGCGCGTATCAAAATAGGGCCTATCAAAGCAGCGCTTTTCAAAACAGCGCATGTTCAGAATAGCGCGTGTTTAAAATAGCGCGTGTTCAAAATAGCGCGTGTTCAAAATAGCGCGTCCCAGGTATGCTTAGGTATATTCACCTAAACAGTTTAAACAAGGTCAGATAAGTTATACTTACTTAACCGTTAATATTTAACCCAACTCATATAGTTCGACTAAGGGGTCTCTTTCTAACATATTAAAAAAAAAAAACTTCCCTGGCTTCTTTTCCGGAATCCTAAAGGGTGTGTAACCAAACCAAACCGAACCAAACCCAAACATTTTTTCCAGTAACTCCCTGACCTTTTTCCACCAAAAAAAATGTCTCCAAGTCACAGGTTAATATAGAAACCTACCAAAATAAGGATCGGAGAGCTAATTTAGGGAAATAATTTTTTGAAAATATGTTTCGGTTTGGTGCGGTTCATTTCAGTTCGGTGCGGTTTGGATCGGTTCCGTTCGCTTTGGTTACACCCTTTAGGGTCCCGGGAAGAAAGTCAGGAAAGTTTTTTTTACAAAGAGATCCCTTACTCGAACTATTTTATAAACGCTACGTTTGTAATGGCGATTTTTCAAAACGCGGTATTTTTAGACGGGCTATTTTAAGACGCGCTATTTTAAACACGCGCTATTTTGATACCCGCTATTTTGAATACGCGCTATTTTGATATGCGCTATTTTGAACATGCGCCATTTTGATACGCGCTATTTTAAACACGCGTCATTATTATACACGCTATTTTGATCACGCGCCGTTATGATACGCGCTATTTTGAACACGCGCTATTTTGAACACGCGCTATTTTAAAACGCGCTATTTCGATACGCGCTATTTCGTTACAAAGCCTACATAAAACAATAGCCACAAAAAACTTTTTGAAAGATCACCCAGAAGTCATAGTCAGCAGATCAGATAAGGGGAATCCCACTGTTATTATGACAAACCAAGAGTACGAAGCCAAAGTTCTTGAGAGCAAAGTAACAAAGATCCTACATCTAAATTCCAAATCAGAGCAAACCAAATCATAACAAATCTTAACAACCAGGGCTTAATATTAATTAACCCAGAAAAGCAGATGAAAACTACAAATAGTTTTCCATCTAAACTTTATTGTTAACGCAAGACCGACAAACCAGGATTGCCTTAGACCGGTGGTGAGTTGTATAAATTTGCTAAGTTGTTACATAACATTCTTAATACATATACAAATATGTTTTACCATAATGTTCAGGATTCATTTCAGTTTGTGGATCTTATTAAAACCCAAAACATACCCAGTTACTATATTCTTGTCTTTTGATGTGGTTAGTCTTTTTACCAACATACCAAAACAACTGGTACTAGACATAATAAATAAAGAGTATAGGTTTATTTCTAGTTACACTGAGGTCTCTAAAAATACGTTGTTTGAAATAGTAGAATTTTATTTTGACACCAGCTATTTTTCATTTAAAAACAAGATATAAATCCAAAAAGACGGTACAGCTATGGGTAATCCCGCCAGCCCTGTACTTGCTAACATAGTTATCAGCCATCTTACAACAAAAACACTTAATATTATACTACTTAAATTACTTTTCTAATATTTTAATAGTTTACATAAATCTTTACAATTTACAATGGAAACTATATTGTAAAATTTCATTTTTAGATACATAGGTTCTCCATAATACTAATGGCTCATTGTCTACAAATTGGTATGTCAAACCAACGAGTTCGGGTAGAAACTTAAACTTCCACTCTTGTTACCCAATTTCCAACAAAATTGGTGTTGTAACTGGGCTTCTACATAGAGCTATGAAACTTAGTAGTCCTGAATTCCATAAACACAATATTAACAAAATTAAAACAACTTTAAAAAATAACAATTACCCTTTAAATCTTATAAATATAATAATTATTACGAAAATGCAAAATCAAAACAAAATTGTTACAGAAAAAAGTACAGTTCCCCTACATTAATAAACTATCAGAACAGATAAAATCTTGTTTTTCCGACACTAACACTACATTTTCTTTATACAAAACAAGAACCACAAAAACATTCTACACACTTTTAAAAGACCCTGTACCCCACGAAAAGAAATCCAATGTCATTTATAAAATACCTTCTGAATGTGGTAAAGTGCTACATTGGACAAACCAAACAATATTTGGAAAAAAGGCTTCAACAACACAGAAATGACTATAGAAATGACAGGATGCATAACGCGGATAAGACGGCTTTGTCAAAACATCATTTTGATACTGGTCTCTTCAATTTGGTGATACTAAAATTGTTGACACATAGACTAACTGCAGCAAGAGACTGATTGCCGAGATGATTTAGATAAACATATACAATACTGTCAATCTAAGAACTGACATGAATGGTTTAAGTAACACATATATCAACATTGTACAAAAATACAAAAACAAGGTTAATCCAACTTAGTTCTAGGCTTAGCATATCATTGTCTTTATGTCATGTAATTGTCCCATATACACTCATTTGTTTGTATTGGTAATATTTTTACATTTAAATTAGGTAACAAGGTACTATAGCATGGGAGTACTTACTAGTACTTAATATATAATATATACACACACGCACATATACGCATACAAACGCACTCACATACACACACACACGCACGCACGCACCCACAGGCACGCGCGCACGCACACGCACGCACACACAGACACACACAGACACACACACACACATACACACACATACACACACACACACACACACACACACACAAACACACACCCACACCCTTCCACACAACCCCCACACACACCCACACACACACACACACAGACACACACATACGCACACATACGCACACAGACACACACACACACACACACACACACACACGCACACAGACACACACTCACACACACACACACACACACACACACACACGCAAGCACACAACACACCCACACATTACCATACGTATACGTAAACTTATGAATACTGTACATTGACCAACCTCACTATTATATATTTAACAACCTACTATTAATAGTGTAATACTTGCTTAATATTATGGCTATAAGGCCAGATCAAGGCATGAAGCTATCTTAATGAAATACTTGTCAAAATAGTTTAAAGAAAATTTTCTAGAATTAAGAATTTTTTGAACAAACTATTGAAACAAATATGGTTTAAGTAGTTTAGACATGTACCCAAACTCCTGGACATCTAGGATGTAACCACAGTATACTAATTATTTATAGTAAGGAAAGCACCCCGGTCTTGTCATAATACTGTTATACATACTCCCTGTATACATTAGTTCGGAATACGAAGTTCGAGAGGCGCTATTTACAGACCGTCACCCCTGGTATAAAAATATTATGGACAGAGTCCTGTGCTGTCGCAATATATATTAACCGCTACTCTTGGTATATTTTGACAATTTGTTTTTGATTATGACTGACATTGACATTGGCAAGATAGATAAAAATATGACGGTGATCTAATCCACGCCATTTTTTGTTTGTGGATCACTTGTGGATGAAGTTTTTCTTTATTTTTTCGACTTTTTACCTTATTTTTTATTTTGTTTTGTGTTTTTTGTTAAATTATGGCCAATCGGTATTTCGAACGTTTGGATGAGGGCGATCCGCCGCTCAAGATGTTTAAAAGAAGACCTTGTTGTGTTCGTGGGTGCGAAGACTATGTCAGCAAGCGCCATCGCTTTCCCAAACGGAACCCGAAATTATTTGACGAGTGGCTAAAATTAATTCGGCCAAAAAACTGGCTAAGTTTAACAAAAGACGAAATTTATGTGAAATATGTAGTGTGTGATGGACATTTTGAACCAGAACAAAGAGCTCCAGGCCGTACTGGCTTGAAATGCAATGCAATCCCTTGTAAAAATCTTCCAGGTGAGTAAAACACTTTTGAATTTTTACACATAAAACCTAAATAGTGTCTAAGTCGCGACAATAGTAAAGGCTAATTAATTATAGGACGCTGTTTTTACCAAACTTTTTTTTCTGCAACGTCTATTTAATTGGCGCAACGCTTTAATATTGCGCGCAATCACAGAACATAACATTTAGTTGAGAAATTTCGTAGAGTATTTTAAGAAAAAGATGCGAAAAGGGTATGTTTTTTATTTTCATTCCCCGACTTTCCAGCTTCAGAATCCAAGATGGCGGCTGACAAAGTTGAGAAAAAAAGTGAATTCCCTGTTTTAGAAGAAATAAAAGTAATTTTTATGGATTCACTTTAAGCGAAACCTATTTAATTTAAAACTGTAAAAAAAATTGACATCTCTCACTTCGAAACAAAATGGCAGCTATATTTCAAAAAACTAGTTGATGTAAAAGAAATATCGCACAAAAACAAAAGGAAATATCAAAAAAAAAATTCTCACACAAAAACGAAATATCCAAAAAATTTATTCTTTTTAAATATAGCCGCCATTTTGTTTTGAATTGACAGTTGTCAAATTTTCTTAAAGTTTTAAATTAAATAGGTCCTGCTTAAACTGAATCCATCAAAATTAATTTTATTTCTCCTAAAACAGGGTATTAATTTTTTTCTTAACTTTGGCAGCCGCCATCTTGGATAATAAAGCCGGAAAATCGGAGATCCTCGAATGAAAATTTAGCTTTGGATCATAGGTACTATTATGCCAAATATAAAAAATATGCCCTCTTTGTAGCTTTTTTTTACAAATTTACTCTACTAATTCGTGCATTGCCTATTTTTTATGTAAGTAAATGTATGTACTAAGTATAAAGAAAATAATACTTTTCTGTGGTACTAACTACCTATCCGATTACTACCTTCTATATTGATACTTTGAGGAAAAGACTGAATTTTTGTGTAGTTTGGATTTTTTTTTGCGCTGTTATAGTGTCAGCTAACTAAAAATTAAAATTAAGGTGAAAAATTCGTAAACAAACATTTTGTTTTCAGCTTTGAAACACGTAGCAAATTTAGATGTATATCCACAAAGGCAACCATTTATTGACCTGGACGTTACTTATTTAAAACCGGATCTTGTTACCTTGCCAGATGCTTTGCTAAGTACCATCATGGCCCCAGATATAGATATCACAGAGAACAAAACTTTAGTCTTTAAACCACTTTCTCAAGACGCAACATGCAAAAAAGGTAAGCATTTTTGGCGCAAAAGATTTGCGGGTGGTAATTATACGATTCCTTTGTTTCAGCTTTGGGTATCAATTCTGCACAGCCAGATATAAATCATTTGCAAGGTATCAGCAAAACCCCAGATATAGAAATTACAGGAAACTTAACTTCGGTCTTTAAACCCATGTCTCAAGATGCACCTTGCAAAAAAGGTTAGTATTTTTAAGACAAAACATTTGCGTACCTACTGTGCGACTACTAATTAAAAGAACTGTGGACAAAGCTGCCTTTTTTTATGTACAGCGTGTCCCATTTTCGATGGGATTAAATGGGAAACTCGGTTATTATTAAAGATATCGATTTTCTGATTGCACTTTACTGTGCTCTTTTTTGGAGCCCTTAAAAATGGTGTAATCAGATTTTTGCTATACCCCGTGGTTTCGCTAATACAGGGAGTTTTTGAAAAAATTGCATTTTAATTAATTCCTTGTATCTCGCTTATTTTGCAAGGTATTTTTATTCTGTAAAAACCTTTCTATGGCAACTTTTTTAGAGCAAAATAATGACGTTTTTATTTTTTTTAAATATTGTTTAGTTTTTCAGATATGGTATTTATCATAAAAAAATTTAATACGGACCTGGATTTTTTTTATTACTATTTTGATTGGTTCCATGCTATTATTACCTTAAAATGATAAAACTTTAATATTTTTTTGATTTAAGGTTAAAAAAAACTATTTAATATTTGAAAAAAAAAATTATAGTCCGAACCTGGAAATTTCCAACGTAATTATAAATTAAAAATTGCAAGACACACTAGTTGAACAATTTTTAGTTTATCTGTTTTGAAATGATAATGAAAAGATTTATAAATAAAGTAAAAAACGTTAAAAAGATACAAAAATAATATCATACTAATTATTTGATGGTAGCACAGCAGGTCGTGAAATTTACAAAACAAAAGCGTGAAATTGTCATTTTACTTGTAATTTTTGTGAATGGCTTACAAGTATTTTAAACTGGCTAGAAATCGACCATATCCAGATTTTGAAAAATGTGATATGTTTGACTGCTTCATTCAAGCAACAAAATCCCAATATTTAAATAGCTGAAATATTTGTCTGCAAAATGCGTTAAGAAAAATTACTAAAAAATACCAACAATGTCTTACACATAATGGTAATCAGAAAAATTAGTTAGTTTTTGTAATATGTTTTCTTTTGTATTTTTCGTAGACTTTGTTTAATAAATCTGTAAATTAACGTAAAACCATTTTAATATGCAAACAAACAAACAGTTAAACTAAAAATTGTTTAACTAGAAATTTTAAATTTATATTTATGTTGGAAATATCCAGGTTCGGACTAATTGTATTTTTTTTATATGAAATATTTTTTTTTACCTTAAAACAAAATTTTTTAACATTTTTCTTATGTTGTGATAATACTAGCATGAAACCAATCAAAATGGTAATAAAAAAAATCCAGGTCCGTATTTAATTTTTTTATGATAAATACCAAATCTTAAAAACTAAACAATATTTTAAAAAGTTGACAACGTCATTATTTTCTTCTAAAAAAGTTGCCATGAAAAGGTTTTTACAGAATAAAAATATCTCGCAAAATAAGCGAGATATAAGGGATTATTAAAAATACAATTTTTTCAAAAACTCCCTGTATTAGCGAAACTACGGGGTATAGCAAAAATATGATTACACCATTTTTAAGGGCTCAAAAAAAGAGCACGGTAAGGTGCAATCAGAAAATCAATATCTTTAATAATAACCGAGTTTTCCATTTAATCCCATCGAAAATGGGACACGCTGTACTTTCGATTTTTTTTGCTATTGTTGTTACTGCCAACCAAATAAATAAATTGATTCATGACGGATCTGATACCTTGTCAACCAACTAAATAAATGGACTCATGACGGACCTGATAACTCCACCCTATTACCACAGCCTTAAAAAGTTTTTTCTTAATATCTCAGAAACAAAAGCTCCTTCAACATTTTTGGTTACCACATAACCAAATATTAAAGCGATGCTCCGTTAAAGAGTTAGCCTTTTTTTCAATTGTTTAACTGCCAAAAAACTGTTAGCATTAGCATCAATGGATTTTGACCGAACTTTTTTCAGCACATTACAGTGCCAAATACTATTTTTTTTTAATTCTCATGGAAATTGGTCCAGTCACACACACATGGACAGATTGCTAAGATAGGTCCAAATACACCAAAATAACATATTTTCAGCGTTATCTCAAAAAATGTTTTGCTACAAAACAACAACTTCTCTAACCATTGATTCACGAGCTAAGAAGGTAAAAACGAGAGGTACAGAATATTTAAGAATAAAAAAGACTATTAGTAGACAAACTTTAAGTACTTATTTTGTTTTTAGCCCTGAATGATAATTCTGTAGAGCCAAAAATAGATCATTTGCCAGTCTTTAAACCGATTACTCTTGAAGACGCAGATTGCAAAAAAGGTAAATATTTTAGCGCGAAACATGTGCCTAACAATTATGCGATTACCACTAAAAAAATAAAAAAAAATTTTTTCTGTATTTTACATTTATTACATTTTTTCTACTTTTTACTGTCAGCCAAACAAAAAAAGAAAGGTGTAGAATATTAGAAAAACATATATTTTAAGTTCTTACGTTGCTTTTAGCTTTAAATGTCAATTCTGGAGATCTAAATCCTCGGCCAGGTAACAGCAAGATCCCAGATATGGATGTTACCGAGCACATAACGATCTTTAAACCGATTTCGCAAAACGCATCTTGCAAAAAGGTACAATTTTTTTACTTCATCATAACAACGCTTTTTTAGTTACAACTTTCAAAGAACTTCTTCTGATAACCTCAAATGTTACTATAGTTTTCGAGAATTTGCAGGGTGACGCTGGTGTGGGGTTCCGCGGCATACAAGGGTACCAGGCAACAAGAAGGCGGATGAAGTCGCGCGGCTCGGAGCAGGAACCGCCTATGTAGGCATGAAGCCACTTCTTGGCGTGACAAAATGACAAGTGCAGAGCGGACACAACATAAGTTCAGGCGCACTATTAAACTCCTGGGAAACGGGTTGCAGACAAACCAGAGAATTCTTCGATCGACCAAAAGCGACCAGAATTAGATGCCTGCTGGAACGGATACGAGAAGACCGCGGACTGCTGATAGGTATTCTAACGGGACATAGCTGGTTAAGGAAGCACCTGACACGTATAGGAGTCGAGTACAACCCTACCTGCCTAGCCTGTGGACAGGAAAAAGAGACATCAATACACCTCGTGGCCGAATGTGAGGCCTACGCAAGGATAAGACAACATGCACTTCGGCTGCCCGAAATTAAAACAAAGTAACTGACATTTTTGGAAAAAAAATTTTGAGTTTTTTTGTAAATTTATATAATCGTAATTTTACGCACATTTTAGTATAACAATTTTCTAAATCGGTTCAGAAATACCGAAGTTATGATATAATTTAGACCACGTTACCCCATTTACTCCTATGCTTTTTCAAAAATTTATATTGATTTTTCTCAGTTTTGATAAATCTGCAGTTACTTTGTTATAATGTCGGCCAGCCGACTTGGGGCACCAACCCTAAGCGAGGAACAGCTGCACTTGCTCAAATGGGCAGATATATTGAACTTTGTAAAGGGAAGCGGAAAGCCAATGAGCTACCTGGACATCAAATAGAAGTGCAGAGAGTGTCTTAAGGGACAGTCTTGGGGTATGGCAGAAAGGGCCTACTCCGGCCTACATGTGAAACCTACGGGTCACCAGCCCCCACTACTACTAGTTTTTGAGATGTTTCGAAAAAACGCAAAACTCACCCATACCTTTCTATCTATTAAATGTTTTACATCTATTAAATGTTTTAATTAAATTTTAGATAAACCAAGTTCAATATCTAAAGTACCGAAACCTAAAAAGACTAGACAAAGAACTACATTTAATAAAGGTAGGTAGAATATTTCACAGTTTGTTAGTATACTTTCTCTCGCTCACTCCCGTCTGCGATAAAGGTTGCCTGTCACTATTGAAATTCTTATTTTGAGGCAACTGCTTTTAAAATTTCTATTGAGCGACATTCAAACTATACTTTTAACAATTTGGAAGTCACCATATTCTTCTTAGTGCCTTTACGAAAAGATTGTATAAAAATTGCAAGTATTCTTCATAAATATTGCATTTTCTTTCTAATTATTAATCTGCCACATGTGTAGTATTTTCTTTATTTTAAAGTAATAGTTTGTACTTTTTTTATTTTAGAAAGTGGTCTAAGAAAAAAATCCATTCTTGGCTTGGCTAAAACAACCAGGTCCAGAGATTTGTCGCCAAAGGCAAAAGTATTTTATTTGACATTGAAAAACTGGAGTGCAAAAATGGCAATCAATCAGAGAAAAATAAAAAATTTCAAAGAACGACTTGCAAATGCCAATAAATTAAACGAAGGTCAAAATTTTCAAAATTAAAAAAAAAAATTAACGATCCAACATATCACTTTTTAATGTGCCAAATTCGCAACCAAAAGTTAAGACCAAAGGCAAGAAGATTTACATTTGATGAAAAAATTTTATCCTTGTCAATTTACAAAAATAGTGGCAAGTGTTATAGGCTTCTCTCAAAAATGTTTTCTTTGCCATCTGCAAAAACTTTGAATCGGCTACTACAACATGTTGTATTAAGACCTGGGATAAATGAGCAAATGTTTGGATCCTTAAAACAACAAGTATCTAAAATGCAAACAAGAGAAAAAAATTGCATTTTACTCTTTGACGAAATGCAAATAGATGGTCATCTAACATACAACAGAAAAACGGATGAGTTTTTGGGATTGGAAGATGATGGTTATATAAAAGAGCAAAAAATTGCAGATCATGCAAATGTCTTTATGGTCAAAGGCATATCGAAATCTTGGAAACAACCAATTACCTTTACTGTTAGCAGTGGTCCAGCAAAAGCTGAAACATTAAAAAAATTGATAAAAAAAATTATTATCAAATGTAAATCTATAGGACTGGATGTAGTGGCAACAGTCTGCGACCAAGGTACGAACAATGTTAAGGCCATTAAGTTACTTCGCGAAGAAACGAATACATTTTATGCGAGTCAAAGTCAAGAAAACAGATGCTTTGGATTTGAAATTGAAGGAAAAGAAATAATTCCATTATTTGATGTTCCTCATTTATTTAAAGGATTAAGAAATAATTTGTTAAACAAAAATTTGCATTTTAAACAGGACCACGTACAAAAAGTGGCCAAATGGATTCATATTCAGCAGTTATATGCTCTTGATAACTCTGAACCGTTTATTAGAATCTGCCCAAAGCTGACCGATTTTCACGTAAATCCGGCAAAGATAAAGAAAATGAAAGTTAAAATGTGCACCCAAGTTTTTAGCTTTTCGGTTGGATCTCTTCTTAAAAGGATACCCAAATGGGGTGAGTAAATAAATTATTTTTAGGTTTAGATCAGATTTTAGGTTTCTGATTTACTGGTCATTTTTTCCCGCTAGTAGATAACAAGATTTTCCAAAAAGCTGACGATTTACGTGATTCTTATTTTAATATTTGATTTTATTTCATTCTCAATGAAACGTTACTTAAAAGTACTATTCTAATTATTCTAACCATTGCTGCGCTGGCTAGGATGGTCAAAATATATACAGACAAGTAAAAATGTTTGTAGTATTTTTGAGAAAAAAACGCTGCGACTTTACTTTAAATTCGGTTAAAATGCAAAATTTATGGAATATACAAAACTTTTCGCAATAATTTTAGGTATTATATTTTGAATGTAGAAATTTTAATAGAACGGCAATGTTCAATTTTTAAAAAATACATTATTATTTTCTCAAATTTTTGATTAAATTTTACATAGCTTGTGAGAATATTTTTTAGTTGGGAAGGTGTTTGCCCCGTCATTTAATTATCTCTAGATTTTTCTTAGTAGGTTTTTTATCCTAAATTCCATGATTTACTACTAGACTATGACAAATAATGTAAAAGTTCGAGAGATTTAGAGTTTACTATAAATCTTGTTTTTTTTTTCAGATATTAAAGATCAAAACAAGTTATCTCCTGAGGCAGAAGATACTGGGGAGTTAATTTTATTTCTCGACAGTCTATTTGACAGTCTTAATTCAACCCGATTTACAGGAGCACATATGGCGGCGAAACCCTTAAAGCTTCCAGCAACAAAGACGTCGCCCCTTAAAGAGTTTTGGTTAAAGGCGAAAGAAGTTGTAGGATCAATGAAATTCTTTTCGTTAGTAAAACAGCGTTTTGTCGTGGTTCCAACAATAATTAATTTATTGGAATCCTTAAAAGGGTTTTGTATACTGACCGAAAAACTGTTAAATGATAAAAAATTTAAATTTATTTTAACCGGTGCTTTTAATCAAGATCCGTTGGAAAATTTTTTTAGTTATATTAGAAGTCATGGCATCCGGAACACTAACCCGACTACAAACCAATTTATTGCTTCTTTCAAAACTCTTTTGATCAATAATTTTACGGCCTATCATTCCCCAGGCTCAAATTGCCAAAAAGATGACGGGACTGAAGGACTTGATAATTTAAAGTCACTTTTAAGTGGAGAACCCATGGGTGGAATAGTCCCCGCATATGAAGCACTTAACGAAAAAAATCTTCCCAAAATTCCAAAAGATATATTAACTTTGAAATCCTCGAAAATTGGAGATTGCACAATCAATTACATGGCGGGAGCCATCATAAGAATTTTAAAAAAGGACAAACAAGTTCACAAATGTAATGATTGTATGGAAAATCTAACCAAAAGGCAATTTCAGACAATCTATTACAACGACGAATTAATTGACGCAAAAAAATATGAAAGAGGCAATTTGATAAAACCTGGAGAACAAGCAATATTTTTATTAAAACACTCATTAAATTGCACACTTTATTTAATTCCGACTTTATGTACAAAATCAAACGTGTCCAAGACTTTAAAACATATTTTAAATAAAAGCCTAAATTTTCAAACAATTAATTGCTCGCAACATAATTTGGGTCAAAAACTGCTAGACGTAATCGTCAGGTGTGCCTTGTTTTGGTGGAGTGATAGTGTAAATAAAATATTACAAGGAAGAACGGCAACTAAATATGCAGCGTTTATAACCACCAATAAAAACAAAAATTTAATAGACCCAATTAAACAAGCGGCTTTTAAAAGATGGCAAAGCAAAAGAAAAAACTTAAGAAAATAATATTCTTTGCACCAATGGCTATTGGGATCGTCAAAAAAAGACTTTTTTATTTTCACTGAAATTAAGTTCTTGGGGTCAAACGAGACCTATCTACCAAATTTTGTGATGGTGTCTGTCTGCCACTTTGTCCGGGACACGATAACTCAAAAACCGATTGCCCGATTTAAACTAAATTTGGCACAGAAATTGTCTATTGCTCATGGATAAGGCAATTACATTTTGGTAGTGTCGTTCAAATGTTTTAAAAATCATAATTCGTAAACCACAGCAGCTAGCAAAACTCGCTTTTCAAAGTTAGATTACGAATAATATTTCAAGTCGAAGATTTTGAGATATAAAAAAAATTGGAAAAACATTATTAAAACCGAACCACAGTAATGATATTTGAAACAAAACTTGTTATATAACGTCATAGGTCGTCAGAGTCGAAGTTTTTGAGATATCTCAAAAACTATAGCAGGCAGCTAGAGTAACAACGTAGGTTTCACAAATTTATAAATATAAATTGCAGTTTTTAAAAAATAAAACTACTTCAACCCCAAGAAAGACTAGGTCTTATGAATGGCTGTATGTGCCTGTTGGCACCAATTTTTAAATCTGAAATTAGATGATTTCTTGTTATATATTTTACTTACGAACGTGCGGAAAACAGCTTTTTCACGCACTCATTTGCTTGCGGAAATTAATAATATCCTTAACGTCAAAAAATGACGACAGCATAACAAAAATATTCTCTAGTTTTTTGAATGGATAGCATTCAAAATATATTAAACAAAATAAAACAATATTTTTGAAATTTCGACACGCTCGTAGGTAAAATGTTGTACCTAACTCGTGCGGAAAGCATGTTGTCCGTACTTAAGGCTGATATCAAATGGCGTTGCATGCAGAAAAATATTACTTTCCGCACTTTTTCAGTAAATAACTATAGAGTATCTGTTACAAATAAGGCTCATCTACCTACGAGTTTTCCGTGCATAAAAAAATCGTGCGGAAAAGTAATTATTAATACTGTACAGCGACGTAGCATAAATCTAAGGGCAAAGGGGGCAAAAAATTAAAAGGGCGGCATTTTGCTTTTATAGAAATAAATATTTGAAAAAAATAGCGTTAGATAATTTATATTATTTTTAATTGTTAATTATGGTGGAGACTTAAAATGGAACGCTGCCTCTATCGCATTAATATTTAGCACATTTTAGAAAAATTATTTACTTTCCGGAAAAAATTGTGGCGCTTAAAGCAATTTTCAGATATACGAAAAAGATTGCGCCGCAGGCGAAATTTTAGAAACATCTAGTACTTTTTGGACAAAAAATACACCAAAGAACAAAATTGTTAAAAACAAAAAAAATTAAGTTTGACAATAACATTTAAAAAAAAATGTTTAAAGAAAGGGAGTCGCCGCAGGTGAACAATTTTCAGAAAAAATTGTACCAAATACAAAAGTTTTGGTTAGTTTCAAAGATAGCTTGTAGGATAATTTTAAATCTTCATTTCGGCGCCCTAGGCCGTTTCGTTGAATACGCCTAGCTACGGCCAAGCGCGGATCTGGGTGAAAATCTAGGGGGAGGGGGGTAATAGTCGACAAAAAAGTATTTGTTATATAATTTTTTTTCTAGGGGGGGGTAATTCGTTTATTTTCCCTTTAATCAATAACAAAAAGTGCATATTTTTTGTTATGGGGGGGGGGGGGTGGTAATTACCACGTTACCCCCCCTCAAATCCGCGCTTGGCTATGGCACTGATTTTTCTAATATTCATTACAAATGCACTGAGTTTGTTTTGTCTTTCGTAACCGGCAGTGGCGTATTTAGAAAAAGCTTTGTGGGGGCCGAGACAGTTTTGGAGGGGCTCGAGAACCCATGAGGCTCTATTTTATGCTATTTTATGTTTGTATTCATGAAATATTTGGAAAATATGTAAAAAAATCTTGGCTTCCGATTTCGTCATGTTAATCTAATGTTTCGGGGGCTTATTTAAAATATAAAATTGATTAAGGTATAATTTTTTTACCGTTATTAGTACCAATTTTTAGTTTTCACTGCTTGATAAAGATAACGGTGCTCATGGGGCACCAGAAACTGAATGGCGTGGGGAAGAAACGAGGAACCGTCCACGCCCCTTCATGCTACGCCGTTGGTGCTGTATTGCTTAACATATATTTCGGACTAACTAAAGGATTTATGTAACTATTCTATCTTATGTGTCAGTTTATAGCATTAATATAAATTCTGTTTTTTATTTTTAAGTTTTATATTTTTTCTTAAAAATCACAATTTTATAAAAACATTAAATAGTTTTGTTCTTCCGAAAATATCTACTTATGTATAGTTTTAAATGTTTGGTTTTAAATTTTAATATTTAGAAAAACGTAGATTATTTCACTATATTTATCTACAAGGTCCGGCATAATAATCTCCCATAATAAAAACGCCATTGTAAATGCTATTTAGATTTTTTTTTACTAAAACTCTATTCTATACCATTTGTTTTCAAATTTAGTCCACGTGGCGACCATTTTTTTCGATACAAATTCGAAGCTGATTTCTGAAAGTTTCACTCGTACAGTCCTTAAAAGCGATATTCCTGTAATTCCTTGGCGTATTGCAGCTTTCAATTCGTCAATAGTTCGGGGTTAGTGTTTAGATATTCACAAAGGATCTGGAACTAAAGCATGTCTACCAAGTGCAAAGTGAGTACGAAAAGCGTCGTAATTACAAATTTGTTACCTACTTTTAATAAATCTTTCGATAACGAAGGCATGATGGCAAGAAAATAGCAAGGCGCGAGCTACTAACCGACTACGCTAAGCTGTCTCAGTGATTCGGGCACAATGGCGGTGCAAAATATGAGAGATCATCATGCCGGACCCTGTATAATTAAATGAACAAACAGCAATATTCTACTAACGACATTTCAGCTTTACTTTAATTTAAAAAGCTAACGTTACATTTGTTTTAAACACTCATTAATACCTAGGTAATATAATATAATAATTTTTCATTAAAAAACAATTTAAAAAAATTCCGTTGATAGAAAAATAACCTATATTTGCAATATTATTATGTAAAAAGCATTGTAATAATTAAGTTAATGTATTCTATGCACTAATAAAAAGGAATTTACTGCAGAATATTCGTCAAAGAGCCTTTTTTTTACTAGAAAATTATCCTCTTAGGGACATTTATGTACCTAAATCAATGGGAAACAAACTTCTAAACTTTAGATTTAATTTAAAAAATTCAACCTTCCTTTTTATTGTTGCTAGTAGCCATTAATAAAAAATTCTTTGATTAAGCTTCCTTACTAATTGGCGTTTATAGTGTTTTTAGGCAAATTGAGCGTTGACACAAAATAACTCATTCTTATCAGCGTCCAGAGGTTAAATTTAACACTATGTATTTAATTGACGAGTAGAATG
Source organism: Aspidapion aeneum (assembly GCA_963576565.1). Lineage (NCBI taxonomy): Eukaryota > Metazoa > Arthropoda > Insecta > Coleoptera > Brentidae > Aspidapion > Aspidapion aeneum. Next base: position 665,961 of record CAUYVT010000039.1, read on the forward strand.
GGCCTTTTGATGTTAAAATTTAATTTGAAAAAACTATTCAAAACACCATGTAAGATGTAGCTTGATTGGAGAACGAATGCATTGATGGCTATGAGCATCCGGTATACAATAAATTGAAAAGCCACCCTGTAGCTTAGAGACAATCTGCGCAAGCGTTATATTGTTTCAAATCCCCCTGTAAATGTTTAGTACGGAATACGAAGTTAGAGAGGCGCTGGTTTTTCCACGGCACCCCGGTATACTGTGCCAATTGAGTAATAAAACTCCCACCGTGTAACTGTCTGGTCTATCTCTGTCATTCGTCTATGGATGTAACACAAAGTTTCAAGTAGGTACTATCATAGCTGAGTAAATTTAATGAAAAAATGTAACCTCAAAATAACAGTTTTTATATTTTGTCAATTTAAAATAATAATTATTTATTATTATATTATTTAAATTTGTCTAATAAAGCGTTTGTTCCCGGGGCTTGAAAAAGTGGGAATTTGCTCATGAAATGTTGCCAGCAAACAAAGTGTTTACTTTATCCTAGCACTATAACCCAAGATATCTACCTATTTCTACGTGTAATTACTAGTCGCTATTGATACCAAAAGCGCACTTAAAAAATTATACAGTTGTGTATTTTCATGAATCAGATTATATTGGATAATTTTGTACCCAACTGCGGCTATTAGTTACACGTAGCTTTAGTTGGGTATTTTTTTTATTAAAAATTTTTTGCCAACTTTTAGATTTAATTATTATTAGCCCTTATAAAAAGAACTATGCATTTTCTTGACTTGACTACAGTGGTAAATCTATGTTTTAGAAGTAAAAACACTTATTTGCAAGGAAAAATGTATTGTTATTTTCACAACAGTTTTTTTTCTCATTTTTACATAACCTATATGTTGTTACCGCCATAAACTTACAGTTGGTAACACTACATAAACCAGTGTGGCAAACCTTTAAAAAGTGCTTTCAGGAAAGAAGGAATTGGACCCCTATTCTCTAATTCTACACTCCCACTCAATTCTACATTTCCTGAATCAAAAATCTTTAAAAAAAACATTTTTAACAAAAAACCTTAGAAAAACTTATTTTACCTTAAGATATCTCAATTACTATCTGAAACTTAAGAAATTCCAAAATAAACATATTTTAGAAAAACTACTTAAAAATTTAACTTTTTCCGAACTTCGAATAATAAAAATTCTTATATCTAATCTAAGTTTAAAACAAGGTTTTTCTACTAAATGTTTGGTGTAATAACATTAAGCTTCTCACGAAAATAATTAAATTTAACTTTATTTAACGGTTTTGTCAGTATATCTGTTCAGCTGAAAGCACATAATTTAGATTAATTAAATTTTGACTCACACAATCTTTTATAAAATGGTGTTTAATATCTATATGTTTAGTACGCTTTGTCTCCAACGTACTTGCCAGTTTAATACAACTCTGATTGTCTTCAAAAATTTGAACTGGAAAAACTTTAATATTCAAAATCTCACTTAAAAGCTGAGCAACAAATTTGCATTCAGTAACGCATGCAGTGTCTGCCCGCAGTTAGAAAAACGATAACTGCAGTGGACTGTATATATTTTAATTAATCAAAGCGCGAACAAACATAAATATATTGATACGAAATCACGAAATAATCAAAAGGTCCATAGTTAATTGCTGGTACCACATAACGGAAATCAGAAACAAAGCACTCACCAGTTTGCAGCCAATTTATCCACTTCCAAGGGGCCCCTTTCTGGATCTAATGATGGCACCACGTAGCTGAAGGGCTAAAGTTTCCAGTTCTATGCTTCAGTACACCAAAATCCAGCACTTTCAAGTGTAGAAAATTGTAAATGTTGGAGAAAGAAATTAACACGCCATTTTCTCGAGGCGGTAGAAAAGGATCTCACTGATTGTTGGTGCGCATGTCGAAATGCGCGAAAATGTACTCTGTCCGTCATCCAATTGTGTGGTTTTAAAATTAAAAACAACCGCGAAATTTAGCGGGAGCTAACATAACTGCCCTCCAAAACACACAATTTTAGAATCTCAACCGGACAGATATACATATAAGAAAAATGATCGACCGATAAATATAAATGAATGAAAACAGATAAGTATCGTAAGTTTATTTAGAGATAACGAAACCCGAAAAAGGCAAAACAAACAAACAAAAATTCAAAAAAAATAAAAATAAAGAAAAACCTATGGTAATACCCGGTAATAGGTAGAAAAATGAAAATTAGTTTTAATTCGGCAAGAGGCACAGTTTTACAACTGGCCGCTATTAAACACCGGTAGCCGTTTGTACCGTCGCAACACGCACTTGACCGTCTCCGCCGGGATGCAGTTCGATGAACAGACCGACTGGCCATTTCATAGGTGATTGGATGTGATCACTCGTTATGATAACCAAATCATTTAATTTGATATTTGGGGACGAATCAGCCCACTTGTGTCGCTGTTGTAGCGTATGCAAATACTCTACAGAATACCGTTTCCAAAAATCATTATGTAGTTTTTGGATTAGTTTCCATCTCGAGAGCCGATTTAGGGGAACGTCGGACAAATCTGACTCCGGAATTTCTGAATTAAGGGGTTCAAGTGTCAAAAAATGCCCAGGGGTGAGGTTGAAGATCGTGTGGGTCTGAAGAGGCAGGAGATAAAGGCGACTATTATGTACAGCTTCTATGCGACATGTAAGGGTGGACATTTCCATGATGGACAACTTCTGGTCGCCGACAACTCGAACAAAGTGAGTTTTAAAACTTTTGACGCCAATGTGGACTGAGAGGAGGTCCCAGATGCCAACGAATAGAAAGTCTGGTGGACGCACTTCTTGCGTAATCAAGTAATTGGTTACGAAACCCTATAAAATTACTGCCCTGATCTGACCAGCATTGCGTCACGCTTCCACGTCTGGAAATGAATCGATGGAATGCACCTACAAACCCTTCGGTGGACAGTTCCATGGTTAATTCCAAATGCACGCAATGTGTGGCCGTACATACAAACACACAGACATACGATTTGAAAGCTTTACAACCACGGTAACGATGAGGAATCACAAATAAAGGTCCACAAAAGTCGATAGCTACACTCGAAAAAGGTTTAAGTTGATTGATTCGATGAGCGGGAAGTGAACTCATTATGGGCGGTCTATAGGGTTTAGGGTGGATTCTAAAACATTGCAAGCACTTGGATATGGTTCTTTGAATTGCCCGTCTGGCAGATAATATCCAAAATTGCTGTAAAAGCAGATTATGTAATGTTTTAAACCCAGGATGAAGGTATTGTCGATGAGTGGACTCGATAAGAAGAGTAGTTAAACGATGGTTACTCGAAAGTAAGACTGCAGAATAAGACAAAAGGTCAGATTTTTGTAATCTGCCACCGACTCTAATGGTATTATTTTCATCAAGAAAAGGTGAAAGTTTTCGAAAAGGTTTCGGTATTGGTTTATCCTTAGATAACGCGGAAAAAAGCTCAGAAAAACAAGAACCTTGAACGCGTTTGATAAGAAGGTATAACGCACTTTGCATCTCACCGGTGGTAGGAAAAACAATATTTTCAAAAATAATTTTTTGGTCCGGTAGATTAGTGGGTTTTTGATAGGAATGGGTTTGAAAAAGGTTCACTATTCGAAGGACATAACAAATGATACGTTGAATTTTTGATATAGATGAATATTTGATAACAAGCTGATCTAAGAAGTTAACGTCAATTATCGCATTGCAACAGACCTTTGGCTTTTCCTCCAGATTAATATCTCCGAAATCAATCGGCATTTTTGATTTATGAAAATCGGGCCATTGGTTTTCGGGAGACCACAAAAACGACGGTGCGTTCCACCACATGTCATGTGACATGAGCTGGGAAGGGGTGGCCCCTCGTGACGCAATATCGGCTGCATTTAAAGCAGAAGGAATGTAGCGCCATGAGTTTGAGGGAATGATTTCTTGGATTCTACTGACTCGATTTCCAACAAAGGTTTGCCAGCGATTAGGAGGGGATGAAAGCCAGTGCAATACGACTTGCGAATCGCAGAAAGTAACGATATTTGTAAAAGTTATTTTTCCTTCATAGCTAGATAAGACGAAATCAATTAATTCGCTTAAAAGAAATGTGCCTAGGAGTTCTAGCCTAGCCAAAGTTTGTGACTTTATAGGCGCGACCCTAGATTTTGCAGATATGAGAGAAACAGATATATTGTTTTCCTCTTCTACACGAAAATATACGACGCCTGCGTAACCTCGAATTGAAGCGTCACAGAAGCCGATGATTTGACAGGTATTGGTTTTAGACAGTTCGATTTGTCGGGGTAATTGAAAATTGGAAAGAAGCGGGAATTCAGAACGAAGTTTGTTCCAAGAGTCGATGATAAAAGAATCTGGTTCTTCGTCCCAGCCTCTTTTCGATATCCACAACTGTTGCAAAATAAATTTTGCTTGTAGCAACAAGGGACAAAAAAACCTAAGTGATCGAAGATTGTTCCTATGATAGATAAAATAGAACGTTTAGTTGGGGGTTTGTCCTTCATTCATTGGAGGCCTAAAACTTTGATAAAGTGTGGTTCATCCTTGTCAAAAGAGAGAGGCATTTGACGATCGGATTCTGGCAATGTTGCCAATAACTCAGGACAATTGCTTGCCCATTTTTTAAGTTCAAATCCTCCCGACTTCAACAAATCATTGAGTTCCAATTGTAGGGAAAGGGCTTTAGAAAGCGAAGGGCTAGTTCCCAAAATATCGTCGATGTAAATTGACGTTTTTAGAACAGTACTAGCCATAGGAAAGCGTTCCTTTTCTCTCTCTGCCAGCTCATTTAAGGTACGCATGGCTAGAAAAGGTGAGCATGACACTGAAAGTGGGTCCTGTGGAGAAAACCTCCACAATATCCTTTGATAAGGACGGTGATAAGGATTGATAAGGACTTGACGGAACATCTGTTTGATATCAGCAATGTAGGCAATAGGATTAAGACGAAATGTAAGGAGTAAAGAAGCAATATCCTTTTGAAGTTTCGGTCAAGACAACAACGTGTCATTGAGACTAATATTCTTTGGGGTGACGGCCGAAAAATCCCAGACTACCCTTAATTTTGTACTTAAGCTTTCCGGCTTTAGTACGCAATGATGTGCCAAAAAACATGATACGTCGACTTTTGGTTGACTAGATAAAACTAGACTCATATTATTAGAATCGATATAGTCTTGCATGAAACTAGAATAGGCAGTGTACAGATCAGGATTTTTGAGTAATCTATTTTCTAGAAGTAAAAATCTACGATAAGCTTGCGGATAAGTATTTCCTAGGTCAGGGTTTATTTTATCTTTAAACGGAAGATCTACCATGATTCTACCGCTCGGTTGTCGTACGACACACGCAGTAAAAATTGATTCCGCTTGTTTTTCTTCCTTTGATAAGATTTGTTTTTTAGGCAAATGTTCGATTTCCCAAAACCTAGGGATAATGACCCCTAAAGGAGGTGAATGACTCGGTAAAAAACAACTGGTTCGTTCCGTAAGACTACCTACTTCGTCCACTTTTCCCATGACGACCCAGCCAAAGATGGTTTCAAGGGCTGAAGGTTGCCCTATTTGTCCAAGAACCCTGCCCTCCTTGAATATCTGTGCGAATAGCTCGCAACCAATAACTAGGTCCACAGGTCTAGATTTGAAATAAGATGGGTCGGCAAGTTTAAGGTTTTCCAAGTGTTTCCACTGATTATCGTTCAAAGTGAATGTAGGTATATTGGAACATAGTTGTGGAACAACAATTGCTTCGAAATTAAGTAAAGGAGTGACCTGTCCTGTGTGCTTAATGTGAGATTGAACGAGCCCTTTGGAAGTAAAAGAAGACATTTGATTTAATCCGAATATTTCAGTGGTGTAACTTCGCCTAGGAAGATTAAGACGCTGAATACACTTTTCACTGATGAATCCTGTCTGTGATCCAGAATCAAGCAGTGCCCTTACAGGTTGAAAATTTCCGGAACCGTCCATAACATCTATTATGGCGGTGCATAAAAGAAAGGTACCTGAAGGTCCTGAGGTATTTAATGTAACATGAAGATTATTGACAGGTGGTGTGTGAATGACAGGACTAGTATTTTGGCTTCCAGACTCTTTATTAGTTTCTAAGATATGAGTTAAAGTGTGGTGCCTTTTACTATTGCAAGTCCTGCATGAATATTTTGATTTGCACGTGTCTACCCCATGCGAGGGATGAAAAGACGCTAGACAAAATTTTTTCTGCTTGACGAAAGATAGGCGATTGATAGGTGAGAAGTCAAGAAATGTTTGACATTTCGAAAGCACGTGACCTTGATTATACCGGAAACATTTTATTCCCGTACTTGAATTAGTTGAGGTGCCAGCCAGTCCTATAAAAGGCGAATTGGGTGATTTATAGGTAGGCTTTTGCCCAAACTGATTTGGCATAGAATTTGATTTTTGATAGGTAGGCACCTTTTTGGGTGCTGTTGATTGAGGAAGTGATTCCAAAACTTTACATCCTTTTTCTAGAAATTGAAAAAGTGACTGAAAAGTGGGAATTTCGGTATTAGTATTGGCGTGACTCATTTCGAAATTTGAACGCGTCGGAATATCCAATTTTTCTAACAGAATGAAAAAAATAATAAAGTCCCAACTGTCAACGTCAAAGCTAAGTGATTTAAAAATTTCTAGGGATTCTGAAAAGGTGTCAATTAAATTACGCAATTCTTTAGCTGGCTCGTTTTTTAATGTATAGTTCATAATTGTGCTTAAAGCATCATTTGCGAGGTCTCGCTTGTTTTGATATCTATTGACTAATTTGTCGTAAGCAATTTTATAATTTGGATCAGATAAGCTAATTTCTGATATCAATTTTAAAGGCTCATCCTCGAGATATGAAAATAAATATTGAAGTTTTCGGACGTTACTTAGACTTTGATTTTGATCTATAATGTTATTAAAAAGATCGAAAAAGCTTGGCCATAATTTTTTATCACCTCGAAATATGGGAATACCTAACTCTTTGAGTTTTGGAGTTTCAGATTCGTTTTGTCGAACATATGATCCCGAAAGGGATGGAGCCTCAACCGGAAATATTTCAGAGTAAACCCCTTTACACGCATAAAAATATTTACGAGCTTCTGAAGGGATCGCATCTTGCGTTTTAAACTCCTCGTCGTCCGTGTCGTCTATCATCATAATGACATCATTATGTGCCAACATGCATTTATCCAAGGTTTCATCCAAATCGGAATACCTCACTTGAAACTCGTTTCTCGCTTTTGCGTCCATTGCCGCGGTTTGTGAAAACACATAACACTCGGTGATCGCAGATAAAAAAAACCCTTGCGTTTTTGCACGGCTTTTTTGATAGACATGATTTTTACCTTTGAAATGACGAAATTGTCGGTAAATATACAATTAACGCTAAATTAATGCTTCTGAAATAGAAAAATGACGAATTGTCGAAAATATGCACTAATTTATCGCAATTGATGAAACTTGTTTTAAATATCGAAATGATATGGAACACATCTAATCACAGAAATGAGAAATGTTGTTTGTTTGTTTTGATTTATTCTCGATTTTTGTTTACTGAAATGACCACGCGGTAGACCCTGCGTTACCATAGCAGCGGACCGAAAACAGGTAAACTGCGCCGAAACCGAAGGTCAAACGATTGGCAAATACAAGGCCGTGTGGTCGCCGTGTGAAAATGTGAAATGGCCGACTTATTAATACCGTCGTATGGAGTAAATTTAAATAATTCGGGTCGAAGGAACACTTCTGTTTGCCCGCAGTTAGAAAAACGATAACTGCAGTGGACTGTATATATTTTAATTATTGAAAGCGCGAACAAACATAAATATATTGATACGAAATCACGAAATAATCAAAAGGTCCATAGTTAATTGCTGGTACCACACAACGGAAATCAGAAACAAAGCACTCACCAGTTTGCAGCCAATTTCTCCACGTTCCAGGGGCCCCTTTCTGGATCTAATGATGGCACCACGTAGCTGAAGGGCTGAAGTTTCCAGTTCTATGCTTCAGTATACCAAAATCGAGCACTTTCAAGTGTAGAAAATTGTAAATGTTGGAGAAAGAAATTAACACGCCATTTTCTCGAGGCGGTAGAAAAGGATCTCACTGATTGTTGGTGCGCATGTCGAAATGCGCGAAAATGTACTCTGTCCGTCATCCAATTGTGTGGTTTTAAAATTAAAAACAACCGCGAAATTTAGCGGGAGCTAACATGCAGATAACGCGGCATATTCTGATTCAAAACTAGATAGGGATACTATAACTTGCTTCTTTGTTTTCCAACAAATAATATTATCAAAAAGTTTAATTACATATCCACTAATACTTTTTCGATCTATTGGATCACTACCATAGTCTGAATCAACATATGCTGATAAAATATCTGGATTGTTCAAATTCCCTTCCTGGTCAGATTTGTAAAATATCAAACCAAAATCTTTAGTTGCATTTAAGTATTTAAGCACATTTTTCAAATTTTCCCAATGAACTTTTTGAAAACATTTTTGAAATTGACTGTAATATGTCACACAAAAACTTAAATCAGCTCTACTTCCTAGCATTAAATACATAAGATGCCCTATTAATTGCTTGTAAGGGTATTTCTCATCAATACTATCTGAAATATTCAAAAATGAATTAGGTTGCATAGGAATGCTACTAGGTTTGGAATTTGACATACCAAATGTACTCAAAATTTTTTCAATCAACTCTTTCTGATGAATAAAAATACCTTTTTCTGTTTTAAGAATATTCAAACCCAAAAATTTTAATTTTTTTTTTCTCGTTAAGTCCCTCATTTGAAATTTTTCCAAAAGCTTTTCTTTTATTTTAATTAATTTTTGTTCGGAAACTGACATCAAAATAAGTCATTTACATGAATTAATAAAAAGGTATTTTCACCATCAAAATACAAACATGGGTCAGACAAAGAACGAGTAAATCCAATACTCACTAGATGTTCGTTTAGCTTGTCATACCAACACTTTGAACTTTGCCTCAAACCATACAGTGCTTTTCGCAATTCACACACATACCCATTTGGCACATTTTTTAGTCCATCTGGTGGTTTCATGTATACTGGTTCTTTGAGTTCCCCATTTAGAAACGCACATTTCACATCCATCTGGTTTATTTCCATTTCCATTTTGACACTGATAGCTAGTATTACACGTATACACGTATAGACATCTCTCATCTGTCATATCCAACTTCTTCGTCTAAGTCTGTCTGCTTAAACCCTCTTGCTACGAGTCTAGCTTTCTTTGTTTTCTCTCCATTTCTTTCTTTCATACTATACACCCATTTTGAGTCTATGATTTCTTTATCAGTTGGTCTTGGCACAAGTTTCCCTGTTTCGCTTTCTTCTATAGCTTCAAGTTCTTCGTTTATTGCTTTCTCCCAGCCTTTTTCAATTGCTATTTTATAGGTCTCTGGTATCTCTGTCACATCTCCAGCTGAGAGTGCAGCCATTAATTCTACATCATAATCTTGTAATCTCACTGGTGGTTGTCTTCTTCGATTTGGTCTTTGTTGGTTTTCTTCAACTTTCTCTTGTTCTTCATTGTCTGCTGGTTCTTCATCTTTGTTTGTTTTTTCTTCCTGTTTCTGATCATTATAATCTGTATCAATATTTATTATTATGATTTCTGTTACTGGTAGCTTCTCATCAAATACTACATTTCTCGCTACTACTATCTTTTCTTTGTCTGGATTCCATAGTCTATATCCATTACTTGTGTAGCCTACCATGTACATTGTTTTTGATCTACTATCTAACTTTCCAACTCCTTCTTCTTTTGGTACATGTACATATGCCTTGCTTCCAAATACTCTGATTTTGCCTAGATTTGGTTTGGCATTGTACCATATTTCTGCAGGTGTTCTTCCATCTTTTATGGTTGTTGTCTTTGTTCTGTTTATGAGATACACACTGGTACTTACAGCTTCTTTCCAAAATTCTTTTGTCAATGTCGAATCAAATATTAGACATCTGGACTTTTTAATGACTGTTCTATTGTATCTTTCTGCTATTCCGTTATGTTGTGGGGTTCTTGGCACAGTATATTCTATTTCTATACCTTTTTCTCTACATAGGTCTTTGAATTCTTTTGAAATATACTCTCCTCCATTATCCAGTCTGAGTCTTTCCATTCTCTTGTTAAACTTATTCTCTATCATGGCTAGGTAGGTTTTAAAATGCTCATAAACCTCATTCTTGTTCTCCATGAAATAGCACACTGTAAAATGGGAAAAGTGGTCTATAAATGTTACAAAATATCTCTTTCCATCATAACTGCTAGGATTTATTGGACCACATACATCCGACGAGACTACTTCCAACAAACATTTTGCTTTTCTATTTTCTTCTATTGATTTATGTGGAAATCTAGCCTGTTTTCCTTTTAGACATACTTCACATACTCCTTCACATGGAAATGTTGACGTATGACCCATTCTTCGGTGCATTAAGATCTTGTCTACTTCTGTCAGATTTGCTTCTCTTTGTTCTCTTCTTACTTTTAGCTTTATCTTGAATAAATTCTTATTTAGCTCTCCGATTGCTACTATGTCATTTTTCTTTTGTATGGTAACTTTTCCATTAGAAAAGAATATCAACAAACCTTTTTCTTCCATTTTCTTTACTGATATTAGATTATGGGATAGGTTTTCACATTCAAGAACATTCTCTAGTAGAATTTTTCTTCCTTCTTTAGTTTCTAGTTTTAAATCTCCTTGTCTACTTGCTATTACAGCTTCTCCAACTTTTGCAATGCCTATTCTATGTTCTACTTTCTTTACATTTACAAGATTCTTTCCAACAATTGTGTTGACCAAGTGGTTAGTTGCCCCACTATCAATAACAAACCATAAGTCATCTGTCATAGCTTGTAAAGCTACTTTTTGCTCTATGTTCTCTGCTAAAAATGCTACTTCTTCCTCGTTTTTAGCAACATTAGCTTTCTTTCCATTTTTTTCTTTTCCGTTAGTCTTCCATAATGGGCAATTTCTTATCATGTGACCTTTTTCTTTGCATTTGTGACATCTATATGGAAATTCTTCAGTTTTCTCAACTTTTTTCACATTTTCTCTATTCCCATATTTCTTTTGACCCACAAAAGCTGAACTTGTACCTTCTTCATCTCTATTTTTCATTTATCGTGCTTTTTCCATTAACAACTTTGACTTTATAAAGTCAAGTGTCAGTGTCTCGGTGCTTTGACAATATAGGATGTCTAGGGCTGTTGTTACAGATTGGTACAACTCTCGCATGGCAGATAAAAGTTGTGTTATTACCTCACTTGTATCTATTGTACCAGCACAGTTTCTCAGCTCTGATATAGTCTTCTCAAACTCTACTATAAATTCATTTAGTGAGCTCTTCCCATTGTACTTCATGTTTCTTAACTTTTTCTGAAGCATAACTTTGTTTGCTATACCTTGTTTCTGGTATGTTCCCTTTATCACATCCATAATTTCTTTGGCTGTATTTCTTTCCTTTATCATGTCTACGACACTATCTGAGAGGCACCATAATATGAAATTTCTTGCTTTCACATCTGCTTTCTTAAATTTTTCTTTTTCTTCAGCAGTAGCACTTGAATTTGGCGGTAACTCAGTCAGCATCTCTAGTACGCCTTCTTTCTCCAGCAACAACTTTATTCTAAATTCCCAGTTGCTAAAACCGACGCCATCAAAGGGTTTCACTGTTCCCAAAACACTTCCTTGCATTCCCGCCATGTTTATTTCTCTACTTTTAATTCTACCTTAGACTGCTGGTACCATAACCTCTTGACTTGACTACAGTGGTAAATCTATGTTTTAGAAGTAAAAACACTTATTTGCAAGGAAAAATGTATTGTTATTTTCACAACAGTTTTTTTTTTCTCATTTTTACATAACCTATATGTTGTTACCGCCATAAACTTACAGTTGGTAACACTACATAAACCAATGTGGCAAACCTTTAAAGAGTGCTATCAGGAAAGGAGGAATTGGACCCCTATTCTCTAATTCTACATTTACCATTCATTTAGCGTTACCTTAAAAGTACGTGTCGATTTTCTACGGAGGAGCGAACTAGTTAAATGGCGTTGAAAAAAATCTTAAAGCGTGTGCAGAAAGAATTTTTAAAATTGCTCTATATTTGTGAAAGTTATAGCTACAACTATTACTAGAGGGGAAAACTATTAAAATGGTGTTGGAAAAAAGCGTGTGCAGAAATAATTTTTGAAATCGCCCTATATTTAAAAGGGTGGGGGGAATGACATGATATGAGATGGGTGGGAGCAGGAAGGACTACAAAGTAATTACAGCAAATTAGAGGACATTTGCAATGGATTATCAAAGGCACTTCATTAAAATCGCCTGAAATTTAGGTAATATGTATGCCTTAAAATGGCGTCTGACGGCCGCCATATTGACTCCTATTAAAAAAACTATAGCCTATAGCACCTTCGGGATCAGTAGCAATTTAACGACACCTTTTTTGTCAAAATCGATTTAGCCGTTTAGCCTCTAGCGCGACACAAACATACATATTTACGAAAAACACACATACTTATATACATACATATCCCAAACGAAGAACATTACCCTTCCTTTCGCCGTGCTGCAGTTGGATAAAAACGAAAAAATCATTTACTTTTTTGCCTACTACAAGATTGCAAAGGGACAAATATACTTGAATGTTTGGTTTTTAAAAGTATTAGAAGAATATTCTTAAAAGAATCCTTTTTTTAATCTCAAATAAAGAAGTATTTTATTGACAAGAAAATCACACTGCATGGCCTAGTCTATTAAAATCGATCAGTAGTTAGGTCTAGTTATACAGGGTGTTCCAACTAAGAGGTAACAGACGTCTTTTTGGGTATTTTTCGTGCGAATTTGGACAATAAATCTGAATGTTAGCGCAGGGAGGAGGTGTAATATATTCGCCTCCCATGACATTAGGTAAAGCCAATAATATGACTATAGCCTAGTTTCCACCTATGCGTGCCCACCGCGATTCAAATAACGCAGGAAGTGACGGGACGTGGGCACGCATAGGTGGAAACTAGGCTTAAGGCTGGATCCACATGTATCCGTGATACGCATTCGTTGTGTAACATGTAATCAACATCAACCAATAAAATGTTAGAAAATAAAATCACGCACGTTTTAAGGTCACAACGGATTGAAGTTGGTCGATTTTAACCTGTTATGGTGGTTAGGTTATTATTTTGTTTTGTAAATACATATTAAGAGTTTGTTGGTTCGCTGGGTGCACTGTGCTTTCGTGCATTTAAAAAAAATACTTTTATTACAAAGTTATTTTTACAAATGTCATGCTAAGGTACTTTTGTTTTCTTAAATTGTTTTGCGTTCTGAGTAGAGCCTTCGCTAATTGTCTGCTTAACCAAGAAATCAACAAGATCCAATATTTACCACTCATATTTTTTTAAATATATTTGAAGTTGTTAAGGTTTGGCATCTTAAGCATACACGTTTAACAAACTGACCCATGTGGATGACAAAATTTTCGGCTATCCGTAAAACGCACGCGTACGTACCTGATCACGGATGCATGTGGATGCAGCCTTTAACTTTAAGCTAACATAATAAGCCTAAATCATTTTTTGTTGAAGTCTGCAGAGTTTTTCTATATACTGAGTGGAAAGAAACATATACCAATGTAGTCAAACGTGGTCACAATAGACCCACATGTTGTCGCTCTGCATGTCGGTCCAGTAGGACATGCCATCACTTTAGAATACAATACACTACAGATCCGCGTGACTCCTTCGTATCTTTCTACCTACATATTTACAAATCCCTATCCATCAACATAAAAAATTTTAAAAAATCTTCCAACAAATAAATTAAAATTGTATTACTACAGTCCAATTTCAAAAACCGAATTATTAATAATCGGACATTGTCAAAAACAAGACATGAGAATAATCATTCGCGGTCAAAAAAAGACTCGAAGTTTTGTATAACGTATTTTCTCAAAACCTGACAAAAGCATAAAGAAAAAGGCTTGTGTGTTGTTTACCTAAGGAATAGCGATTCTGATACTGCTATGCAATTGAAGCGTCCTCCACTGCAATCTCTATAGCCCACTTAAAGCAACCAGAGAAGAGCGGATTTTGTGTTGCTATGCAGTACACGACATATCTTTTTGATCGCAACTAGAATATCGTGTGAGACACTTAAAATGACATTTGGGCGTTAAAAGGCAAATCCGAATTCCATTTTTTTTAACTGCGGATAATAAACAAATAATAGTTTTTTTTTACGGTTAAGTGCACTCGCAAGGAGATCCCTATCACGCTCGAGAAGCGGCCAGTGCGCGTAAATGTTGGTGTGTGTTGGTTTTGAAACGGTTCAGGTTGTAACCTGCAGGGAAAACTGTCGGAGGGAGTTTATTCCATAGCGATGCTGTTCTCCAGAGATATGAATTCTGATATAATGAGGTTCTTGGTGCCTCTATTTTGACAGTAAATTGATGGTTACCGTCTGTTTGACGTGTTCGCCTAGTAGGTGCTACTCCCGGGAGATCATACGTGCCAACTCTTCAGAGCATTTTCCGTGATAATACCTGTAGAAGAGAGATAGATCGCCCACAGTTCTTCGATGTTCGAGACTATCCAAACTACGGGTAAGTGCGGGGTCATTGATCAGCTTGATAGCTCGTTTTTGCACGGTGTTCAAAAGCATTAAGGTATGTTTGGGTGCCGCACTCCATATATGTGAGCAGTACTCCATAGTTGGTCGAATCTGGGCTTTGTAGAGTGTCAGCAGTTGGCTTGGTGTATACAGATGTCTTGTACGAAATAGCACCCCAAGCTTTTGGGACGCCCTTTTAGCTATATCTGCCACGTGACTGTACCAAGACATGTTGGTCTCTGCAGTGACTCCTAAGATGTTCAACTGGCTCTGCAATGTGACAGCACTTCCAGATAGCATGATGTTTGGCTCACCGATGCTGGTCTTTTTTGAAAACAGGGCTGCTTGGGTTTTCTGCGCGTTGAACTGTACAAGGTTTTTGTTGCCCCAGTCCTCTATTATCTCCATATCTATATCTCCTCTTTATAGAAATATAAAAATATCAATTTTTTTTCTTATATTAGCACACCATCACACCTGTACTTCTTTTGCATAAGTTGCATGTGCTTCCGTCGAAATCGGTGTTAACCTAACCTCTTGGTCAATTCATCACAAACGAATCCTAACCTAGGGCGCCTGACCATTTTTACGCCGCATGCATAGCAAAACAAAATTCGCCCTTTTTCGGTGGCGTAAAATTGGCTCTAAACTATTCGGCACCGTCGATTCGGCCCCGCCGGTTCGGTGCCGCCAGTTCGGCGCCAGGAAAGTTCGGCAGGCGGCGGAAGGTATATTTAGATATTTTTTAGTAATTACTTTGATCCTTTCTAAAGAATTGTAGCCAATACAATTATCAATTGCAGGTTGCAGTGAAAGAGACTTCAATTGCATAACAGTATCAGACCCGCTCTTCTTTATGCGACCAACAAAGAAGCCTTTTTATAAATTTGTTTTTTATGATTTCGGTTTTGAGAAAAGGACTTATACAAAACTTTCTGTTCTGTTTTTGTCTGATTTTTGCCAATTATTTTTTTATCACGAACGGATTTGCTCATTTCTTATTTTGATGAACGACATATTTGATAATGTCCGGTTACTAAGAATTATTTTTTTGACATTGAACTGTTGTACCTTTTTTCCTTTGTAATCTTTCTACGACTTTTCTTTTGTCCTTTATAACAAACTGTTAAATTTTTACACAAAAGTTACATTATTTTAAAATTTTTCGTCTGCGTCGCCTTTCATAAACATTTAGTAGCAGTTTTGCCTCCTTCACCCCTCTTTCCGGACATTCTCGGTCTGGCACTTCCAGCGGCAATGAAGAGGAGGAACTGTTGCCTTTAACTTAGTAGGCCATGGCAGTACTGATAATAATTATTCAGCAACCAATAATAACGTTCGACACGTTGCATACCAAGTGGGTGGGTTATCTGGGTGTCCCATCGATGAATTCAGCATTTATAAAGGGCAATAATAGTTACTCAGTGTCATTCGCTTGCCAGAGTATGTTACTTACTTATGGAAAAGATTTAAATGCATGATGGCGCATTATTGTAATGACACAGCAGCTGTGTCACAGCTTATGTGAGGTGAGCTACACAGATTTAAGCAGTATATTGAGAATTTATAAGCAGTCTGCTCCCATGGTGGCGGGAGCTGAGGGGTATAAAGCCCGCCCTTTAATTAGGCCCACTTGTCGTATCTAGAAAACTAAATAAGCAATCCCAAATGTGACAAGACGTTAGAATACACTTATAGCCCAGTCATAATAGATCAAAAAACCCTGAAACCTGGGAAAAAATAGTTGCAAGCTGGATTTTTGTATAAATATGCCTGAGCATTTGGGGGACATCCTCACATATTCTTCGCCAAAAATTTCCTTAAGCTTCGCTAAATATAAGGCGTTAAAGATCACAAAAATTAGTTGTTCGAGATTTTCTCTAAATATAATGACTTTTTAAAAAGGTCTAAAGAGAAAAAATACACAAATTTATTCGGTCTATACTATAAAATTAACCTAACATTTTAAAAAATGATTTTTTTTTATTTTACCGTATAGGTAACTTGTTTTAAAATGTTAATACTTTATCATATTAAAAACCATGTACTTAAATTTAAGAAAAGAAGCAGCTTTAAAATTTGCGCAAATGTGCACAATTTATTTAAAATTTGAGTAATAAAAAATTTTTTAAATAAAAAAAACACCCAACTGCTAAATCTACTTGTTCCTACCATTCGCAGTTGGATACAAAATTGATAGGTATACCTATAACGTACGACATGCTTCAACTTTTGGTTTTGATGCCCAAAGCGCACTTACGAATTTTTACAGTTACGTATTTTTATGAATTGGATTATTGGGTAATTTTGTACAGCGACTAGTAGATTTAGCAGTTGGGTGCTTTTTATATTTATTTTTTTTGTTATTTCTAACTTTTAGGTTTAATTCGTATTCAGCCGTGTAGAAAGCACTATGCATTTACCATTCATTTAACGTTACCCGGAAAGTACGTGTAGATTTCCTACGTCCGTGAACAGTATTACCTTCCATTGAGTGAAGGTGGGGAGGAGACAGGGAGGAGGGAACTAGTAAAATGGTGTTGAAAAAATTTTAAAGCGTTTGAAATTTTTTTTTTTTAAATCGCTCTATATTTGTGAAAGTTATAGCTACAACTGTTACTAATAAGGAAAGGGGGCCAGACGGAGGGGGAAACTAGTAAATTGGTGTTGAAAAAGTCTCAAAGCGTGTGCAGAAAGAATTTTTGAAATGGCCCTATATTTAATAAAATTATGCAAATAAGGTTTTTTAAGAGGGTGGGTAGCTATGGTTAAACGTTCATTAAAAACGGTGTCAGTCAGTGACAGCTGTCCGCTATATTTAACATGTTAATTATTTAGACAAGTTAGCGATGATTAATCTGATGTTCAATTGTTTTGGTGAATGTGTGATTTAAATATTGATACGTATTTAATAATGCATCTACAGATATAGTTTTAAGTTGTGTATATATTATTCAGCTTTGAAATGTTTGTATAAAGTTTTTTTGTGTATCATGGATTATTTCTATTGTTTTTCGAACTTTAAACCACCCCTTGGTGGTACTACAATTTGAGACTATTTTTAACGAGAATCCTACGACTGCACCGACTAAATTTCCAAAAGTTGCCTATTGTGAAATTGCACGTTGGCGTAAACCAAATCTTTGCAGTATTGTCCTGTTAGTATTAAAAAAATACACTAGACCTTGGTCTAAGTGCTAAGTTTAAAGATCTTAGTAATTACTGTATACAAAAGGAAAAAATCACTTGGAAAAATGCAAAAAGTCGCTTAAAATTTAACATGACAATCAGCTTCCAAAAAATTTGCCAAAAAACAAGCCAAAAAACGCGCTTAAAGCGCCAACAAGCAAAGTTAGAAAAAAGTAAGGTTAATGCATTCATTCATGCTTCACTCTTTATCACCATGATGATAAAAATATAATTACATGCAACATCTCTTGTTGATCTAAAAGAAACATCTTGGACATGCTAAAAGAAATGTATTAAAAATACTAACAAAAACATGTATTAGTAGAGCATGGCCTATGTAAAAATGGTTTTATCGTGCGATCTTTGAGGTGGCAAAACGCCGTTTTAACTGTAGACCTAGAGGCTTAAGATAAGTTTAAAAAGTAGTTTTTTTTCTCCAAACCCGCGCATGAGTTGGGGGGGCGCCATCTTGAATTTTATCGGCATTAGTTTAGATTATATTTTTTTTGGAAAAATTTTTTTACTAATTTCAAAAAAATGAGCCGCTATTAGGCAAATACCTTGTTATTAAACCAAAAAAAAAAAACTGGTCATCAGGCGCAAGCAGCAGATGAGCAAAAAATTTACAAATTTCTTGTAATCATTTTTTGATTTTTTTTTATTTTGCAAAATTTTTGTTTGAGGCCACCTAAAATCTTGACTAGGTAATATGCGTTTAGGAGATACTTTTTTGTAACGGCACATTTATTGTGCTTTTTTGTAACGGCACATTTATTGTGCTTTTGACCGTGTATTCAGCTGTGGCTAATAGCTCGTTGCTATTTTTTAAACTAATATTTTTTATCTTGGGAATACATAATTTTTCAAATTTTGGATGAACCGGTTTCAAAAAACATTTATTTTTCTGTATTGCCCATTACTTTCGAAATATGTCGCTATCAACTGATGAAAAACATTTTTTAGTCCTATCCCCTTGAAACATTTCACAAGCCTCTAAACATAAAAAATAGAAATAATTAATTTTTGATCAAAAAACTACTATTTTAAATACTCGCCTTATTAACCTAATTTTTTTGTGGTGTTTTTATGTATACCACACGTTAAACTAGGGTTCTTAGGCAATTAAACTGTCTATCTCAGATATGTGAGTTCTGTAAAGAAATTTTGAGATAAAGAGACAAATTCGCAGGCATAAACATTTTCGTTCAGTTTTCACCGACGGTTTATTATTATATTATAATATTTATTTATATAATGTCCTACCATGATTCTCATTTTAATGATAGGCGTTATTCTCGATTAAAGAAGCTATCAATCGGTGAAAAAGATTTTTTAGTCCTATGACCTCAAAATATTTCAAAAGCCTCTAAACATAAAAAATAGAAAGAATTAATTTTTGATCAAAAAACGTCTATTTTAAATTCTCGCCTTTTTAACCTGAATTTTTTGTGCTGGTTTTGGTTTCCTGTATCACACATTAATCTATGGATCTTAGGCTTTTAAACAGTGTATCTCACATATGTGAGTTCTGTGAAGAAATTTTGAAATAAAGAGGCATGTTCCCACATATATATCTCGTTCGGTTTTCATTGACGGTTTATTATATTATAATATTTATTTATATAATGTCCTTCCGCAATTATAATGTTTATGCTAGGCGTTATTCTCGATTAAAGGGGCTAGTTACAAGTTAAATTTGTTTTGAGCTTAATAACCTTTAAGCACGTCAAATGTAAAAAAATAGAGATAATTTATATTAGTAGGGAGGATAGCCAGCCTATGTAGAAATGGTTTTATCGTGCGATCTTTGAGGTGGCGAAACGTCCTTTTAACTGTAGATCTATGGGCTTAAGCTACGTTTAAAAAAAAAATTTTTCTCAAACCCGCGCAGGGAGGTGGAGGGGGGCCATCTTGGATTTTATCGACATTATATTTAATTTCTTATAAATGTATATAACAATTTAGAAAAAAAAGGTGTCGTTTTTAAGCCAATGCCTTGTGTTTACTAAGAATAAAAAATTGGTCACAAGGCTTAACCAGCCGATTAGTTAAAAAATTACAAATTTGTGATATTTTTTTTATTTTGCAAATTTTTGTATCACACAACTCACCCTAGCAATACTGCACATGGGGGAAGTGCTGTAATAATTAAAGAAAATATATCACACTATGAGGAGATGGGATATAAAACCATAGAGATTCAAGCTACATTAGTAAGTGTAAAAACCAAAACATATACATTAGTCATAAGTGCTGTCTATATACCACCAAGGCACTTACTAAAGAAAAATCAATATCTTAATTTTCTCAGAAAATTAGGAAACCGTTTTATAATTGGAGGTGACTTTAATGCAAAAAATACCTACTGGGGATCTAGACTGACGAATTCTAAAGGAAAAGAACTTTTGCAAGCTATTAGTGAATATCAATGTGAGCCGATATCAACTGGTAAGCCCACATACTATCCAACAGATCCAGGAAAAATTCCAGATCTAATTGATTTTTTTATAGTAAAAAATATATCTTTAAGTTTTGTAGATATAGAAGAAAGTTTTGATTTACACTCAGATCATTCACCTATTATTCTAACTCTTAGTAAAAACATAATAAAGAAAGAAGCAAATAACTCACTAGTTAATAAACTGACTGACTGGATTAGTTTTAAACAAAGTCTGTCAGAAAAAATAAACCTATCAGTACCATTGCAAACGCCAGAACAAATCGATAAAGAAGTTGATTATTTTGTTACAAATATTCAACAAGCAGCTTGGGAAAACAGTCCAAAACCAAAGAGAATTTTTAAGGGAAAAAACTATCCAAAGGAAATTAGAGACCTTATATTGGAAAAAACGAAACTAAGAAGAAAGTGGCAACAAAGCCGTGATCCTCGGGACAAAACAAATCTCAACAACATGACGCAGCGCATTAGGCGAGAAATTCTAGTAATAAAAAATGAATCTATTAACCATTTTCTTAATGAACTTACAGATGATAAAAATACCGACTATTTCCTTTGGAAAGCAACCAAAGATTTTAAAAGACCAATTATCCAAATTCCACCCATACGAAAATCTAACAACCAGTGGGCAAGGAGTAACGAAGAAAAAGCAGATATTTTTGCAAGTCATTTAGAAAAAACATTTCAGCCCCACGAAGCACCAGATGAACACTTTCATTTAAATGAACCCCATCAAATCGAGGACTATATTAAGCTTACATCACCAAAAGAAATATTAACAGAAATCAAAAATATTAATTCGAAAAAAGCCCCAGGGTATGATCTTATTAACGGGGTAGTCATAAAACAACTCCCCAGAAAAGCTATCGTAAAACTATGCAACCTAATTAATGCGTCTTTTAGGCTTAGGTATGTACCTAAACTGTGGGAAGTTGCAGAAGTTATCATGATTCCAAAACCGGGAAAACCACTCCATGACGTGTCATCTTACAGGCCAATATCTTTGCTGCCAATTATATCCAAGCTCTATGAAAAATTATTGCTTAAAAGAATAAAACCCATCATAGAAAGACAAGAAATTATTCCATCTCATCAATTTGGTTTTCGAGACAAGCATTCCACGATAGATCAAGTACACAGAATTACTAATATAATAGAAAAAGCACTAGAAGAGGGAAAAGTTTGTTCTGCAGTTTTTCTAGATGTAGCACAAGCATTTGACAAAGTGTGGCATGAAGGCCTTAATTTTAAACTAAAAAGGTTTCTGCCAAAACAATATTCAGATATTTTGGAATCATACATATCTGATAGACATTTTAGAGTAAAACAGGAAGACTCATACTCAAATTTAAGAGAAATTCAAGCAGGCGTGCCCCAGGGTAGCGTACTAGGCTCTTATCTATACTTATTATTCACTTGTGATATCCCAAAGCCAGAAAATTGTCACTTAGCAACATTTGCCGATGATACTGGTTTATTGACGGTAGAAAAATCTATTGAAAAATGCATAGAAAAACTTCAGGATGCAGTCACCCAAATTCACAGTTGGACCACAAAGTGGCGAATAAAATTAAATGAAACCAAATCAATTCATGTTGATTTTACAAACAAAAATATAAATCACATACAAATAACAATTAAAAACATTCCAGTACCATATTCGAATCAGGCAAAATATCTAGGTATGACACTTGATGCCAAATTGCGCTGGAAAGCACATGTTAAGAAAAAAAAAGAAGAACTTGAGATAAGGTATAGAAAAATGAACTGGCTAATAGGAAGGAAGTCCAATTTAACAATTCATAATAAGTTACTGCTTTATAGACAAATACTGAAACCAGTATGGACATATGGTATTCAACTATGGGGTTGTGCTAAAGAGAGTAACATTCTAGTTGTAAAGAGATTTCAAAATAAAGTATTAAGAAACATTGTGAATGCACCTTGGTACGTTCGAAATAGTGACCTTCATCGAGATCTAAAAATCAAAACTGTAGCAGAGACTATAAAAAAGTAGGCAAAAAGCCATGAAGATAGACTCCATCGGCATGTGAATGTGGAAGCAATTCAGCTTCTAGACAATACTATGCTAGTTCGACGACTAAAAAGAGTGAAGCCGTTTGAGCTAGTAAACTAAGTGAATTACACATAAAACAAAATAATGCTATAAACACAACACAATTGTGAGTTACAGACTAAACAAAGCGGGGAGAACTGTTGAGTGAACCCTAAGTTTAAATCTGACTTTTCTAGTAAATTAAGTTAAAACAAAATTGCTAATTAGTCTTACTGACTAGATTGTAATAAAAAAAACACAGTGTGTTTGACAAATAAAAAAAAAAGTATAATTTAAATTTTATGTATATGTGAAAAACACGATAGAGGATGCTTGTGGTGCCAAAGTATATAAAAATAAAGAAATAAGAAATAAAATGATAATTCTTAAATTTAGAATAGAAATTACATTTTTTGCGTTTAATTCTCGCATTTTAATGCAATTTTGCTTTAGGGAAATTTTATAATAACTAATAGTTGACCCATTTACTTAGGATTAATATAAATTTAAGACTATAATGTATATATATATATATATATATATATATATATATATATATATATATATATATATATATATATATATATATATATATAAAGATATTGGAACACTATATTTTATTTTTGGGATTTGATCAGGCTTAATCGGAACTAATTATAATTTTATGTTCAAGACAAAATTTTAGTCCATGAAAAATAGGAAAAAATAAAAGTAAAATTCAAAAATAAAAGAAAAAGAAAGAGGTTTTTTATGGAAACCGAACATATTGCCGGCCGAAAATGCTATGCATTTTCTAAAGTATCAAGTGGCAAAGGACATAGCTTTGAGATTGATCTCTTTAAAACCGAGTCTCTTGTCTTGACATTAGCAACACGATTTACACCGTCTTTACCCGGAAAAATTTCAATTATTGTACCGAGCTGACATTGTAGCGGGGGTATAAAATCATTCTTGATTATTACCAAACGACCAACTTCTGGAGTACAAGTGGGGTCCAGCCACTTGCTCCTTTGTTGAAGTGTATGCAAATATTCTTGCTGCCAGCGTCTCCAGAAATCCTGATGGATTCTTTGAAGTAGCTGCCAACGAGTTAATCTATTAATTTTGACATCTGTTAAGTCAACGTCAGGAAGAGCTGTCAACGGTTCCAATGATAAAAAATGACCTGGTGTCAAAACAGAAATGTCATTTGGATCCGAGGAAATTTCAGTTAGCGGTCGAGAGTTCATAATAGCTTCAATCTGACAGGTGACTGTATTTAACTCTTCATATGTTAAAAAAATTTTTTTACAGTTTTAATCCCTGACTCCCAAATACCTCCAAAATTGGGACTGTGACTTGGAATAAAATGCCATTTAATTGGACGAGAAGAATCAATCTGTAACAACTGTCTATTTGCCGAAACTAGGTTAGTTCCATTATCAGAATACATATCAGTTACGTAATTTCTACAAGCCACAAACCTACGCATTGCTGAGATAAAAGCATCGGCTGTCAAATCACTGACTATTTCGATATGTACCGCTTTCGTACTCATACAAACGAAGAAGCAAATATATGATTTTAAAGTACGTGGTCCACCGCGGGTTCGGTTCATTAAAATAGGAATGGAGCCACCTAAATCTACTCCCGTATGCAAAAATGCTCTAAGTTGAGAAACTCGTGGAAACGGAAGTGAACCCATTGGGGGTTGTACCGATTTAGGGGATAATTTAAACCAGGGGATGCATTTTGCTAAAACTTGACGAATTTTGCGTTTTGCCGCAATTATCCAATAATTTTGGCTTAGTAAAGAATGTAATGTTCTTAATCCAGCATGTAAAAATTTTAAATGAAAATGTTCGATAATTAAATAAGTAATTCTACTTTCGCAGGGTAATAAAATTGGAAATTTTTTGTCATAAGAGAGAGAAGAATTGTGCAATTTCCACCGACGCGTAATAAATTTTGGTCACCTAAAAATAGATTTAATTTTTGCATCGGTTTAGATAATTTTATATTATTTTTAAGAGAATTTATTTCTTCCGAAAAATAGATCGATTGTTCTTTTTTTATTAATAAATAAAGTGCGGTTTGAATTTCTTGAAACGTTAAAAAAGTTTCAAAAATTATAGTTTTATTTAGAAATTTTTTATTTATAAAACGTAAAATATACGCTAAAATTCTACAGAGTTTAGTAAAATAGGAGTTTTTATTAATAAGTGAAGTTAAAAAAATTAAGTTTGGGGTTTGCGTAGTAATTAAAGTTAAGTTTTTATTAGCTTTTTCTTCATTTAAAGTTTCAGAAGTGTCTTTTATTTCCAAGGAAATAGGCCAGTAGTCATAATGTAATTTTAAAAATTGGGGACCTTGAAAAAATGATTTATAAGTTCACTAGGATAGAGACCTCTTGAAGCTACATCAGCGGGATTCTGAGAAGTGGAAATATAATGCCAATATTTAGGAGATACTTTTTCATGAATGTGCGTGACTCTATTTTGTACATAGGTTTTCCACCTAGACGGATGTCCATTTTTAATCCACGATAAAGCTACTTGAGAATCACTCCATGCGAATATTTGGTGAATTTTAAGTCTGTTTTCAAAACTATGAAGAATAAATTGAATTAAATCAGCTAATATATTACAAGCGGCTAACTCGATTCGTGCGATACTTGTAAATTTTATAGGGGCGACTTTAGTTTTTGAGCATAAAAATAAATAAAAATTTTATTTTTATAAATTACGCGTAAATAAACAATAGCTGCGTACGCTTTATTTGAAGCGTCTGAAAAACCGATTAATTCGTTTTGAGCGTTACCAGAAAAAATATTGATAAAGCGGGATAAGCGAAATTCTTTTAAAAGTGGTAATTCTAACCTATAGCGTTCCCAAAGGCTACTTATCGCTATGGGAGCATCTTCGTCCCAGTCCAATCCAGATTTCCAAAATTCCTGGATTAGGCATTTAATTAAAATAGTAACTGGCGACAACCAACCAAGGGGATCATAAATTTTAAAAATTTCTGAAAGGATATTGCGTTTCGTGCAACTACGATTTAGAGGCTCTACTGAGTATGAAAAATAGTCTGAACAGGGTTGCCATCTAAGTCCTAAAATTTTTGTAGTTTCTTCTATATCAAGAGAAAGAGCTTTAGGGTTAATATCGGATTCTGGCAAGTGCTCTAAAACAGTTTTATTGTTGCTAGCACATTTATGTAATTTAAATCCTGCGGATTTTAATAAAAGTGATAACTCCTTTTGGAGAGATATAGCTTCTTCAACGGAGCTACAACCTGTGACAAAATCGTCAACAAAATTATCTCTCATAAGAACTTTAGCGGCGCGGGGAAAATTATGCTTTTCGTCCTCAGTTAGCTGCTGTAAGACCCTTAAAGCTAAAAAAGAGCGGGGGTAGTACCATATGTAACGGTTTTTAAATTATATTATTTTATAGGTTCGGTAGGACTAAACCTCCATAAGATTTTTTGATCATTTTGACGATGCGGGGCTATTAAAATGCCACGAAACATTTTAGAAATATCGCAACAAAGGGACAACATTTAATCTAAAATTTAATAAAATAGAACAAATGTCCTTTTGTAATTTGGGACCGGCGTAAAGCGTGTCATTTAAGGAAATTCTTCCAGTATTTGTTTGCGATACTGCGCTTGCGTTAAAAACAACTCGGAGTTTTGTGGTTAAACTTTCAGGTCTTTCAATATGGGGGTGTGGGATATAATAACTTTTTTCCGTAAATTGTTCCTCCGGGTTAGAAATTAATTCCATGTGACCTAAGTCTAAGTATTCTTGCATAAAGTCCCAATATTTTTGATAGGTTTCCGGTGTTTTAATTAAGCGGTTTTCGAAAGATAAAAATCTTTTTAATGCAAGTTGGCGACTATTTGGAAAACTTGGTTCACTATTTTCGCAAAAGGGTTAAGTCACGACGTAACGCCCTGTATTATCACAAAAAGTAGTATTTTTAAATATTTTTTCACATGCTTCGTCAGCTGGGGAAAGAATAGGTTTAATTTCCGGTATATTTTCAGTTTCCCAAAATTTCGATAGTGAATCATTAAGTTGATTATTTGAAATTTGGCATAAAAGGGATACCGAAGCGAGGGGCGAGTTTGTGTTACCAATTTGTCCCATTAAAATGTACCCAAAAATTGAGTTTAATGCGATAGGCTCATTTATAGTACCTACAATACGACCATCTCTAAGAATATAAGGGAAAATATCGGCTCCAAGTAAAACGTCGATTGCTCCCGGTCTATAGAAATAAGGGTCCGCGAGATTTATATTTTTTATAATTCCCATTTGACTAATATTTATGTCATTTAAGGGAAGCGAAGAACACATTTGAGGTAAAATAACTGCACTCTGTACTGATAAGGTCAGTTCAGATTGATTGCAAGGGCGAATGATCATATCAATAGATCCTAATTTTGATTGCATACTGGTCTCACCAATTCCAAAGACTTCAGTTTCAATATTAAAGCGGGGTAGGCTTAGTTTGTTGGCACATTTTAAAGATACAAAAGACAGATGAGATACGGAATCTAAGACTCCACGAAAAGTTTGATAATAACCTCTTATATCTTTAATTTGAGAAAGAGCGGTAGAAAGCATAGTACTAGAGTTACTGTAACTCTGAGTAGAGTAGCAAGCACCTTGTTTTTGAGTTTGCGAAGGGGATGAGTTACTAATTTCATTTCTTTCCTGCCGAAACGCGTTAATTTGTTGGCTATTTACAGGCAAATCTGCATTATTATTTTCTTGCCGTTGAGACGAGGACTCGTTTACATGGCGCAAGTCAAAATGAACTGAGCTATGATGCCTTTTTTTGCAAAATCGTCAATTAAAAGTGCTTTTGTATTGTAAGCTTTTATAACAATTAGAGGTACAGTTTACGCACCATTGTTTTGCTTTTAATAAATTAAATCTTTGTTGAGGCGTTGTATTTAAATAATCAGGACAAAAAGTTAAATTATGAGTATTCGAATTACATAAGGAACAATTATTTTGAGAATTCTGCTGCGCGGTAAAAAATGCACGAGGAGTTTGGCGGGTATTATAGTTATTTTGCGGTTTTTGAGTTATATGGGGCAGTTTTGTAAATTTGGGCTTCATAGAAAATTGCGTACTGGATGTACTGGCGGCGTTAACTACAGAAAGCGAGCTACAATGTTGATCCAAAAAATTATGGATTGATTTATAGGAAGGTATTTCGGTAGGCTTACCATGAAAAACTTCAAATCGCGTTTGAATCGAACTATCAATAGATTTCAACAACTTTTGTGTTAAGACAAAGTCCCAAAAATCTAGTTGCAAACCAACAGTTTTTAAAGCTTCAATATTTTTTGTGAATATATCATAAGTTTCTTAGAGCTACGGAGTCATCAGAGTTTACTTTAGGGCAATTTTCGATAGCATTTCAATAATTTTGGGCTAAAATGCGATCATTTTTATACCTTTTTACAAGATTATTGAAAACAATAGGATAGTTTGCATCCGAAACTGGTAATTGCGTAACTAATTCCCTTGGAGGACCATCTAAATAAGTAACTAAAAGCGAGTATTTTTGTATATTTGGAATTTGCGGATTATCATGAATCATTGTTTTAAAAAGATCATAAAAGGTAGGGAAATCATTGACATTGTCAGTGAATTTTTCAATATCAATTTTTCGTAAACTTGGAAAATAATCAGGGGTTTGTGAACCTCCTGAAGAGTAGGGGTTAATAGTAAGTCGGCGACTTCCACCTTGCGAAGGCAGCGCAGTATTTTCTGCTTGAAACAACTTATCATAGATTTGGCTTGAGCAACATTTGTTTGAAATGAATGAAGATGCTCGATATAAGTCTTAATTTCATTTAATAAAGCGTTGTGCTTTTTAAGGTATTCCTCTTGGACGTTGTCAAGCTCTTCGTAACGAATCTTAAAGTTAAGATGTTTGGTTGCATCAGTTTTAGCCAATTTAGCTACCGTTGAAATTTCATTTAAATTTGAATCTTCGATGTCACGAAAGACTTTAATTGTCTTTACCTTTTCAGACATTATTTTGTAATAAATTAGGCAAAGTAAACAAAATCAAAATTTGTACAGACAGACAGACAGACAGACAGACAGACAGACAGACAGACAGACAGACAGACAGACAGACAGACAGACAGACAGACAGACAGACAGACAGACAGACAGACAGACAGACAGACAGACAGACAGACAGACAGACAGACAGACAGACAGACAGACAGACAGACAGACAGACAGACAGACAGACAGACAGACAGACAGACAGACAGACAGACAGACAGACAGACAGACAGACAGACAGACAGACAGACAGACAGACAGACAGACAGACAGACAGACAGACAGACAGACAGACAGACAGACAGACAGACAGACAGACAGACAGACAGACAGACAGACAGACAGACAGACAGACAGACAGACAGACAGACAGACAGACAGACAGACAGACAGACAGACAGACAGACAGACAGACAGACAGACAGACAGACAGACAGACAGACAGACAGACAGACAGACAGACAGACAGACAGACAGACAGACAGACAGACAGACAGACAGACAGACAGACAGACAGACAGACAGACAGACAGACAGACAGACAGACAGACAGACAGACAGACAGACAGACAGACAGA
>CAUYVT010000039.1:697500-707500 GCA_963576565.1 Aspidapion aeneum
AGACAGACAGACAGACAGACAGACAGACAGACAGACAGACAGACAGACAGACAGACAGACAGACAGACAGACAGACAGACAGACAGACAGACAGACAGACAGACAGACAGACAGACAGACAGACAGACAGACAGACAGACAGACAGACAGACAGACAGACAGACAGACAGACAGACAGACAGACAGACAGACAGACAGACAGACAGACAGACAGACAGACAGACAGACAGACAGACAGACAGACAGACAGACAGACAGACAGACAGACAGACAGACAGACAGACAGACAGACAGACAGACAGACAGACAGACAGACAGACAGACAGACAGACAGACAGACAGACAGACAGACAGACAGACAGACAGACAGACAGACAGACAGACAGACAGACAGCCGGACAGGCAGACAGGCAGACAGGCAGACAGGCAGACAGGCAGACAGGCAGACAGGCAGACAGGCAGACAGGCAGACAGGCAGACAGGCAGACAGGCAGACAGGCAGACAGGCAGACAGGCAGACAGGCAGACAGGCAGACAGGCAGACAGGCAGACAGGCAGACAGGCAGACAGGCAGACAGGCAGACAGGCAGACAGGCAGACAGGCAGACAGGCAGACAGGCAGACAGGCAGACAGGCAGACAGGCAGACAGGCAGACAGGCAGACAGGCAGACAGGCAGACAGACAGACAGGCAGACAGGCAGACAGGCAGACAGGCAGACAGGCAGACAGGCAGACAGGCAGACAGGCAGACAGGCAGACAGGCAGACAGACGGCGCAACAAAAAAATTTCAAAATCATCTGAAACGCAAAGATGTATAAAAATTTTTGAAATCGGGCAACTTTTTTTTCTCGTAAAAATTAAAATCACCATAGCTCACACTACTATAGTATAGTATATGTGTGAGCTAATAATTGGCAATACAAAAGTTGGTAATGCATTTTTCTAGAAAAGAAAAAATAAATGTTATTTGAACCCGGTTAATCCAAAACTTGAAAAATTCTATATTTCCAATATAAAAAATATAAATTTATAAAATAACAACGAGTTAATAGCCAAAGCTGAATACACAGTCAAAAGCACAATAATCGTTTATATTAGAGACATCAAGTCTTGTATATAAAAATATCTCATATATTGATACTGGACCCAACGTCTAACGAGACAAAATGGCAATATTGTGCTGCCAGTTCCCAAAAGCACACTGGTCCAGCAATCCCTTATTTATGAAGGAAGAAAGATCTTTAATCATTTGCCTTATGACATTAATCATATTGCAACACAGACAGTTTAAGAAAAAGTTGAAAAAACTGCTACTCGAGAAACCATATTACACCTTGTCTGAGTTTTATGACGATAACTTTAGATAATGTTTATTATTTGTGGTAAATACTATTATTTTTACCCTATTTTGTTTGTTTTTTTTTCTGTAGCTTTAGCTTAAGGCATGTGATTTTTTTTAAAAACAGTATTGTGATTATTTAGTAATAGTATTTTAATAACAAAGCGAATTTTTATCTACTATTTTGTTTTTGACCATTGACTAAAGTACTTATTTTTTGATTATTTTGGAAATGTATGTGTTGCTTTAATTTTTAAATGGTACTCATTTTTTATTTTTATTTAATGTTCTTTACAAAATTTTATTTTGGTTTCTGTTTTACATTTTTTTTTTGTATGTTATACTTTCTTGTTTTTATGTTTGCGTTTTTAATCTTTTTTCTATTTTAAAATTGTTTATATTGATTGCCAATGCACCTACTTTATTTTTTTTGTTTGTTTGAGGTTTTATACTTTTTATCTTTTTGTTTTTTCAATTAAACACAACTTTTATAAGACTTTTTAAAGAACAGGTTATTTTAAATTATTTAAGCAAAAATATTAAAACTAAACTAGGGCGTACAAAATTATAAAGTGGTATTAGCTGTTAGCTCCCGCTAAACTTCGCGGTGTTTGTAAATTTTAAAACCACACAATTGGATGACGGACAGAGTGCATTTTCGCGCATTTTGGACATGCGCACCAAGAATCAGTGAGATCCTTTTTCGACCGCCTAGAGAAATGGCGTGTTAATTTACTTTCTCCACCTATTTCAAATTTCTACACTTGAAAGTGCTCGATTTTGGTGTACTGAAGCATAGAACTAGAAACTTCAGCCCTTCAGCTACGTGGTGACATCATTAGATCCAGACAGGGGCCCCTTGGAAGTGGAGAAATTGGCTGCAAACTGGTGAGTGCTTGTTTCTGATTTCCGTTGTGTGGTGCCCACAATTGACCTATGGACCTTTTTAATTATTTCGTAATTTCATATCAATATAATTCTGTTTGTTCGCGCTTTCATTAATTAAAATATATACAGTCCATTGCAGTTATCGTTTTTCTAACTGCGGGCAAACATAAGTGTTCCCTCGACCGAATTATTTAAAATTTACTCTATACGACGGTATTAATAAGTCGGCCATTTTCACGCCGAGATCATACGGCCTTGAATTTTGCCAATCGTATTGGACCAAGAGAGATATTCGCTCGACCTTCGGTATCGGCGCAATTCACCTGTTTTTCGGTCCGCTGCTATGGTAACGTAGGGTCTACCGCGTGGTCAAAGCAATCAAAACAAACAAGCACATGTTCAGTGTGTTAGGTGTGTTCCATATCATTTCGATATTTAAAACAATTTTCATCAATTGCGATAAATTAGTGCATATTTTCGACAATTCGTCATTTTTCTATTTCAGAAGCATTAATTTAGCGTTAATTGTATATTTACCGACAATTTCATCATTTCAAAGGTAAAATCATGTCTGTCAAAAAAGCCGTGCAAAAACGCAAGGGTTTTTTATCTGCGATCACCGAGTGTTATGTGTTTTCACAGACCGCGGCAACGGACGAAAACGCGAGAAACGAATTTCAAGTGAGGTATTCCGACTTGGATGAAACTTCCGATAAATGCATGTTGGCACATAATGATGTCATTATGTTGATAGACGACTCGGACGACAAGGAGTTTAAAACGCAGGATGCGATCCTTTCAGAAGCTCGTAAATATTTTTATGCGTGTAAGGGGGTTTACTCTAAAATATTTCCGGTTGAGGCCCCATCCTTTTCGGGATCATATGTACGACAAAACGAAACTCCAAAACTCAAAGAGTTAGGTATTCCCATATTTCGAGGTGATAAAAAATTATGGCCAAGCTTTTTCGATCTTTTTATTAACATTATAGATCAAAAGCAAAGTCTAAGTAACGTCCGAAAACTTCAATATTTATTTTCATATCTCGAGGATGAGCCTTTAAAATTGATATCAGGGATTAGCTTATCGGATCAAAATTATAAAATTGCTTACGACAAATTAGTCAATAGATATTAAAACAAGCGAGACCTCGCAAATGATGCTTTAAGCACAATTATGAACTCCACATTAAAAAACGAGTCAGCTAAAGAATTGTGTAATTTAATTGACAATTTAGCTACCGTTGAAATTTCATTTAAATTTGAATCTTCGATGTCACGAAAGACTTTAATTGTCTTTACCTTTTCAGACATTATTTTGTAATAAATTAGGCAAAGTAAACAAAATCAAAATTTGTACAGACAGACAGACAGACAGACAGACAGACAGACAGACAGACAGACAGACAGACAGACAGACAGACAGACAGACAGACAGACAGACAGAGAGACAGACAGACAGACAGACAGACAGACAGACAGACAGACAGACAGACAGACAGACACAGACAGACAGACAGACAGACAGACAGACAGACAGACAGACAGACAGACAGACAGACAGACAGACAGACAGACAGACAGACAGACAGACAGACAGACAGACAGACAGACAGACAGACAGACAGACAGACAGACAGACAGACAGACAGACAGACAGACAGACAGACAGACAGACAGACAGACAGACAGACAGACAGACAGACAGACAGACAGACAGACAGACAGACAGACAGACAGACAGACAGACAGACAGACAGACAGACAGACAGACAGACAGACAGACAGACAGACAGACAGACAGACAGACAGACAGACAGACAGACAGACAGACAGACAGACAGACAGACAGACAGACAGACAGACAGACAGACAGACAGACAGACAGACAGACAGACAGACAGACAGACAGACAGACAGACAGACAGACAGACAGACAGACAGACAGACAGACAGACAGACAGACAGACAGACAGACAGACAGACAGACAGACAGACAGACAGACAGACAGACAGACAGACAGACAGACAGACAGACAGACAGACAGACAGACAGACAGACAGACAGACAGACAGACAGACAGACAGACAGACAGACAGACAGACAGACAGACAGACAGACAGACAGACAGACAGACAGACAGACAGACAGACAGACAGACAGACAGACAGACAGACAGACAGACAGACAGACAGACAGACAGACAGACAGACAGACAGACAGACAGACAGACAGACAGACAGACAGACAGACAGACAGACAGACAGACAGACAGACAGACAGACAGACAGACAGACAGACAGACAGACAGACAGACAGACAGACAGACAGACAGACAGACAGACAGACAGACAGACAGACAGACAGACAGACAGACAGACAGACAGACAGACAGACAGACAGACAGACAGACAGACAGACAGACAGACAGACAGACAGACAGACAGACAGACAGACAGACAGACAGACAGACAGACAGACAGACAGACAGACAGACAGACAGACAGACAGACAGACAGACAGACAGACAGACAGACAGACAGACAGACAGACAGACAGACAGACAGACAGACAGACAGACAGACAGACAGACAGACAGACAGACAGACAGACAGACAGACAGACAGACAGACAGACAGACAGACAGACAGACAGACAGACAGACAGACAGACAGACAGACAGACAGACAGACAGACAGACAGACAGACAGACAGACAGACAGGCAGACAGGCAGACAGGCAGACAGGCAGACAGGCAGACAGGCAGACAGACGGCGCAACAAAAAAATTTCAAAATCATCTGAAACGCAAAGATATATAAAAATTTTTGAAATCGGGCAACTTTTTTTTCTCGTAAAAATTAAAATCACCATAGCTCACACTACTATAGTATAGTATATGTGTGAGCTAATAATTGGCAATACAAAAGTTGGTAATGCATTTTTCTAGAAAAGAAAAAATAAATGTTATTTGAACCCGGTTAATCCAAAACTTGAAAAATTCTATATTTCCAATATAAAAAATATAAATTTATAAAATAACAACGAGTTAATAGCCAAAGCTGAATACACAGTCAAAAGCACAATAATCGTTTATATTAGAGACATCAAGTCTTGTATATAAAAATATCTCATATATTGATACTGGACCCAACGTCTAACGAGACAAAATGGCAATATTGTGCTGCCAGTTCCCAAAAGCACACTGGTCCAGCAATCCCTTATTTATGAAGGAAGAAAGATCTTTAATCATTTGCCTTATGACATTAATCATATTGCAACACAGACAGTTTAAGAAAAAGTTGAAAAAACTGCTACTCGAGAAACCATATTACACCTTGTCTGAGTTTTATGACGATAACTTTAGATAATGTTTATTATTTGTGGTAAATACTATTATTTTTACCCTATTTTGTTTGTTTTTTTTTCTGTAGCTTTAGCTTAAGGCATGTGATTTTTTTTAAAAACAGTATTGTGATTATTTAGTAATAGTATTTTAATAACAAAGCGAATTTTTATCTACTATTTTGTTTTTGACCATTGACTAAAGTACTTATTTTTTGATTATTTTGGAAATGTATGTGTTGCTTTAATTTTTAAATGGTACTCATTTTTTATTTTTATTTAATGTTCTTTACAAAATTTTATTTTGGTTTCTGTTTTACATTTTTTTTTTGTATGTTATACTTTCTTGTTTTTATGTTTGCGTTTTTAATCTTTTTTCTATTTTAAAATTGTTTATATTGATTGCCAATGCACCTACTTTATTTTTTTTGTTTGTTTGAGGTTTTATACTTTTTATCTTTTTGTTTTTTCAATTAAACACAACTTTTATAAGACTTTTTAAAGAACAGGTTATTTTAAATTATTTAAGCAAAAATATTAAAACTAAACTAGGGCGTACAAAATTATAAAGTGGTATTAGCTGTTAGCTCCCGCTAAACTTCGCGGTGTTTGTAAATTTTAAAACCACACAATTGGATGACGGACAGAGTGCATTTTCGCGCATTTTGGACATGCGCACCAAGAATCAGTGAGATCCTTTTTCGACCGCCTAGAGAAATGGCGTGTTAATTTACTTTCTCCACCTATTTCAAATTTCTACACTTGAAAGTGCTCGATTTTGGTGTACTGAAGCATAGAACTAGAAACTTCAGCCCTTCAGCTACGTGGTGACATCATTAGATCCAGACAGGGGCCCCTTGGAAGTGGAGAAATTGGCTGCAAACTGGTGAGTGCTTGTTTCTGATTTCCGTTGTGTGGTGCCCACAATTGACCTATGGACCTTTTTAATTATTTCGTAATTTCATATCAATATAATTCTGTTTGTTCGCGCTTTCATTAATTAAAATATATACAGTCCATTGCAGTTATCGTTTTTCTAACTGCGGGCAAACATAAGTGTTCCCTCGACCGAATTATTTAAAATTTACTCTATACGACGGTATTAATAAGTCGGCCATTTTCACGCCGAGATCATACGGCCTTGAATTTTGCCAATCGTATTGGACCGAGAGAGATATTCGCTCGACCTTCGGTATCGGCGCAATTCACCTGTTTTTCGGTCCGCTGCTATGGTAACGTAGGGTCTACCGCGTGGTCAAAGCAATCAAAACAAACAAGCACATGTTCAGTGTGTTAGGTGTGTTCCATATCATTTCGATATTTAAAACAATTTTCATCAATTGCGATAAATTAGTGCATATTTTCGACAATTCGTCATTTTTCTATTTCAGAAGCATTAATTTAGCGTTAATTGTATATTTACCGACAATTTCATCATTTCAAAGGTAAAATCATGTCTGTCAAAAAAGCCGTGCAAAAACGCAAGGGTTTTTTATCTGCGATCACCGAGTGTTATGTGTTTTCACAGACCGCGGCAACGGACGAAAACGCGAGAAACGAATTTCAAGTGAGGTATTCCGACTTGGATGAAACTTCCGATAAATGCATGTTGGCACATAATGATGTCATTATGTTGATAGACGACTCGGACGACAAGGAGTTTAAAACGCAGGATGCGATCCTTTCAGAAGCTCGTAAATATTTTTATGCGTGTAAGGGGGTTTACTCTAAAATATTTCCGGTTGAGGCCCCATCCTTTTCGGGATCATATGTACGACAAAACGAAACTCCAAAACTCAAAGAGTTAGGTATTCCCATATTTCGAGGTGATAAAAAATTATGGCCAAGCTTTTTCGATCTTTTTATTAACATTATAGATCAAAAGCAAAGTCTAAGTAACGTCCGAAAACTTCAATATTTATTTTCATATCTCGAGGATGAGCCTTTAAAATTGATATCAGGGATTAGCTTATCGGATCAAAATTATAAAATTGCTTACGACAAATTAGTCAATAGATATTAAAACAAGCGAGACCTCGCAAATGATGCTTTAAGCACAATTATGAACTCCACATTAAAAAACGAGTCAGCTAAAGAATTGTGTAATTTAATTGACAATTTAGCTACCGTTGAAATTTCATTTAAATTTGAATCTTCGATGTCACGAAAGACTTTAATTGTCTTTACCTTTTCAGACATTATTTTGTAATAAATTAGGCAAAGTAAACAAAATCAAAATTTGTACAGACAGACAGACAGACAGACAGACAGACAGACAGACAGACAGACAGACAGACAGACAGACAGACAGACAGACAGACAGACAGACAGACAGACAGACAGACAGACAGACAGACAGACAGACAGACAGACAGACAGACACACAGACACACAGACAGACAGACAGACAGACAGAC
The DNA here is from genome assembly GCA_963576565.1 of Aspidapion aeneum. Lineage (NCBI taxonomy): Eukaryota > Metazoa > Arthropoda > Insecta > Coleoptera > Brentidae > Aspidapion > Aspidapion aeneum. Next base: position 705,491 of record CAUYVT010000039.1, read on the forward strand.
AGACAGACAGACAGACAGACAGACAGACAGACAGACAGACAGACAGACAGACAGACAGACAGACAGACAGACAGACAGACAGACAGACAGACAGACAGACAGACAGACAGACAGACAGACAGACAGACAGACAGACAGACAGACAGACAGACAGACAGACAGACAGACAGACAGACAGACAGACAGACAGACAGACAGACAGACAGACAGACAGACAGACAGACAGACAGACAGACAGACAGACAGACAGACAGACAGACAGACAGACAGACAGACAGACAGACAGACAGACAGACAGACAGACAGACAGACAGACAGACAGACAGACAGACAGACAGACAGACAGACAGACAGACAGACAGACAGACAGACAGACAGACAGACAGACAGACAGACAGACAGACAGACAGACAGACAGACAGACAGACAGACAGACAGACAGACAGACAGACAGACAGACAGACAGACAGACAGACAGACAGACAGACAGACAGACAGACAGACAGACAGACAGACAGACAGACAGACAGACAGACAGACAGACAGACAGACAGACAGACAGACAGACAGACAGACAGACAGACAGACAGACAGACAGACAGACAGACAGACAGACAGACAGACAGACAGACAGACAGACAGACAGACAGACAGACAGACAGACAGACAGACAGACAGACAGACAGACAGACAGACAGACAGACAGACAGACAGACAGACAGACAGACAGACAGACAGACAGACAGACAGACAGACAGACAGACAGACAGACAGACAGACAGACAGACAGACAGACAGACAGACAGACAGACAGACAGACAGACAGACAGACAGACAGACAGACAGACAGACAGACAGACAGACAGACAGACAGACAGACAGACAGACAGACAGACAGACAGACAGACAGACAGACAGACAGACAGACAGACAGACAGACAGACAGACAGACAGACAGACAGACAGACAGACAGACAGACAGACAGACAGACAGACAGACAGACAGACAGACAGACAGACAGACAGACAGACAGACAGACAGACAGACAGACAGACAGACAGACAGACAGACAGACAGACAGACAGACAGACAGACAGACAGACAGACAGACAGACAGACAGACAGACAGACAGACAGACAGACAGACAGACAGACAGACAGACAGACAGACAGACAGACAGACAGACAGACAGACAGACAGACAGACAGACAGACAGACAGACAGACAGACAGACAGACAGACAGACAGACAGACAGACAGACAGACAGACAGACAGACAGACAGACAGACAGACAGACAGACAGACAGACAGACAGACAGACAGACAGACAGACAGACAGACAGACAGACAGACAGACAGACAGACAGACAGACAGACAGACAGACAGACAGACAGACAGACAGACAGACAGACAGACAGACAGACAGACAGACAGACAGACAGACAGACAGACAGACAGACAGACAGACAGACAGACAGACAGACAGACAGACAGACAGACAGACAGACAGACAGACAGACAGACAGACAGACAGACAGACAGACAGACAGACAGACAGACAGACAGACAGACAGACAGACAGACAGACAGACAGACAGACAGACAGACAGACAGACAGACAGACAGACAGACAGACAGACAGACAGACAGACAGACAGACAGACAGACAGACAGACAGACAGACAGACAGACAGACAGACAGACAGACAGACAGACAGACAGACAGACAGACAGACAGACAGACAGACAGACAGACAGACAGACAGACAGACAGACAGACAGACAGACAGACAGACAGACAGACAGACAGACAGACAGACAGACAGACAGACAGACAGACAGACAGACAGACAGACAGACAGACAGACAGACAGACAGACAGACAGACAGACAGACAGACAGACAGACAGACAGACAGACAGACAGACAGACAGACAGACAGACAGACAGACAGACAGACAGACAGACAGACAGACAGACAGACAGACAGACAGACAGACAGACAG
>CAUYVT010000039.1:712500-720000 GCA_963576565.1 Aspidapion aeneum
AGACAGACAGACAGACAGACAGACAGACAGACAGACAGACAGACAGACAGACAGACAGACAGACAGACAGACAGACAGACAGACAGACAGACAGACAGACAGACAGACAGACAGACAGACAGACAGACAGACAGACAGACAGACAGACAGACAGACAGACAGACAGACAGACAGACAGACAGACAGACAGACAGACAGACAGACAGACAGACAGACAGACAGACAGACAGACAGACAGACAGACAGACAGACAGACAGACAGACAGACAGACAGACAGACAGACAGACAGACAGACAGACAGACAGACAGACAGACAGACAGACAGACAGACAGACAGACAGACAGACAGACAGACAGACAGACAGACAGACAGACAGACAGACAGACAGACAGACAGACAGACAGACAGACAGACAGACAGACAGACAGACAGACAGACAGACAGACAGACAGACAGACAGACAGACAGACAGACAGACAGACAGACAGACAGACAGACAGACAGACAGACAGACAGACAGACAGACAGACAGACAGACAGACAGACAGACAGACAGACAGACAGACAGACAGACAGACAGACAGACAGACAGACAGACAGACAGACAGACAGACAGACAGACAGACAGACAGACAGACAGACAGACAGACAGACAGACAGACAGACAGACAGACAGACAGACAGACAGACAGACAGACAGACAGACAGACAGACAGACAGACAGACAGACAGACAGACAGACAGACAGACAGACAGACAGACAGACAGACAGACAGACAGACAGACAGACAGACAGACAGACAGACAGACAGACAGACAGACAGACAGACAGACAGACAGACAGACAGACAGACAGACAGACAGACAGACAGACAGACAGACAGACAGACAGACAGACAGACAGACAGACAGACAGACAGACAGACAGACAGACAGACAGACAGACAGACAGACAGACAGACAGACAGACAGACAGACAGACAGACAGACAGACAGACAGACAGACAGACAGACAGACAGACAGACAGACAGACAGACAGACAGACAGACAGACAGACAGACAGACAGACAGACAGACAGACAGACAGACAGACAGACAGACAGACAGACAGACAGACAGACAGACAGACAGACAGACAGACAGACAGACAGACAGACAGACAGACAGACAGACAGACAGACAGACAGACAGACAGACAGACAGACAGACAGACAGACAGACAGACAGACAGACAGACAGACAGACAGACAGACAGACAGACAGACAGACAGACAGACAGACAGACAGACAGACAGACAGACAGACAGACAGACAGACAGACAGACAGACAGACAGACAGACAGACAGACAGACAGACAGACAGACAGACAGACAGACAGACAGACAGACAGACAGACAGACAGACAGACAGACAGACAGACAGACAGACAGACAGACAGACAGACAGACAGACAGACAGACAGACAGACAGACAGACAGACAGACAGACAGACAGACAGACAGACAGACAGACAGACAGACAGACAGACAGACAGACAGACAGACAGACAGACAGACAGACAGACAGACAGACAGACAGACAGACAGACAGACAGACAGACAGACAGACAGACAGACAGACAGACAGACAGACAGACAGACAGACAGACAGACAGACAGACAGACAGACAGACAGACAGACAGACAGACAGACAGACAGACAGACAGACAGACAGACAGACAGACAGACAGACAGACAGACAGACAGACAGACAGACAGACAGACAGACAGACAGACAGACAGACAGACAGACAGACAGACAGACAGACAGACAGACAGACAGACAGACAGACAGACAGACAGACAGACAGACAGACAGACAGACAGACAGACAGACAGACAGACAGACAGACAGACAGACAGACAGACAGACAGACAGACAGACAGACAGACAGACAGACAGACAGACAGACAGACAGACAGACAGACAGACAGACAGACAGACAGACAGACAGACAGACAGACAGACAGACAGACAGACAGACAGACAGACAGACAGACAGACAGACAGACAGACAGACAGACAGACAGACAGACAGACAGACAGACAGACAGACAGACAGACAGACAGACAGACAGACAGACAGACAGACAGACAGACAGACAGACAGACAGACAGACAGACAGACAGACAGACAGACAGACAGACAGACAGACAGACAGACAGACAGACAGACAGACAGACAGACAGACAGACAGACAGACAGACAGACAGACAGACAGACAGACAGACAGACAGACAGACAGACAGACAGACAGACAGACAGACAGACAGACAGACAGACAGACAGACAGACAGACAGACAGACAGACAGACAGACAGACAGACAGACAGACAGACAGACAGACAGACAGACAGACAGACAGACAGACAGACAGACAGACAGACAGACAGACAGACAGACAGACAGACAGACAGACAGACAGACAGACAGACAGACAGACAGACAGACAGACAGACAGACAGACAGACAGACAGACAGACAGACAGACAGACAGACAGACAGACAGACAGACAGACAGACAGACAGACAGACAGACAGACAGACAGACAGACAGACAGACAGACAGACAGACAGACAGACAGACAGACAGACAGACAGACAGACAGACAGACAGACAGACAGACAGACAGACAGACAGACAGACAGACAGACAGACAGACAGACAGACAGACAGACAGACAGACAGACAGACAGACAGACAGACAGACAGACAGACAGACAGACAGACAGACAGACAGACAGACAGACAGACAGACAGACAGACAGACAGACAGACAGACAGACAGACAGACAGACAGACAGACAGACAGACAGACAGACAGACAGACAGACAGACAGACAGACAGACAGACAGACAGACAGACAGACAGACAGACAGACAGACAGACAGACAGACAGACAGACAGACAGACAGACAGACAGACAGACAGACAGACAGACAGACAGACAGACAGACAGACAGACAGACAGACAGACAGACAGACAGACAGACAGACAGACAGACAGACAGACAGACAGACAGACAGACAGACAGACAGACAGACAGACAGACAGACAGACAGACAGACAGACAGACAGACAGACAGACAGACAGACAGACAGACAGACAGACAGACAGACAGACAGACAGACAGACAGACAGACAGACAGACAGACAGACAGACAGACAGACAGACAGACAGACAGACAGACAGACAGACAGACAGACAGACAGACAGACAGACAGACAGACAGACAGACAGACAGACAGACAGACAGACAGACAGACAGACAGACAGACAGACAGACAGACAGACAGACAGACAGACAGACAGACAGACAGACAGACAGACAGACAGACAGACAGACAGACAGACAGACAGACAGACAGACAGACAGACAGACAGACAGACAGACAGACAGACAGACAGACAGACAGACAGACAGACAGACAGACAGACAGACAGACAGACAGACAGACAGACAGACAGACAGACAGACAGACAGACAGACAGACAGACAGACAGACAGACAGACAGACAGACAGACAGACAGACAGACAGACAGACAGACAGACAGACAGACAGACAGACAGACAGACAGACAGACAGACAGACAGACAGACAGACAGACAGACAGACAGACAGACAGACAGACAGACAGACAGACAGACAGACAGACAGACACAGACAGACAGACAGACAGACAGACAGACAGACAGACAGACAGACAGACAGACAGACAGACAGACAGACAGACAGACAGACAGACAGACAGACAGACAGACAGACAGACAGACAGACAGACAGACAGACAGACAGACAGACAGACAGACAGACAGACAGACAGACAGACAGACAGACAGACAGACAGACAGACAGACAGACAGACAGACAGACAGACAGACAGACAGACAGACAGACAGACAGACAGACAGACAGACAGACAGACAGACAGACAGACAGACAGACAGACAGACAGACAGACAGACAGACAGACAGACAGACAGACAGACAGACAGACAGACAGACAGACAGACAGACAGACAGACAGACAGACAGACAGACAGACAGACAGACAGACAGACAGACAGACAGACAGACGACAGACAGACAGACAGACAGACAGACAGACAGACAGACAGACAGACAGACAGACAGACAGACAGACAGACAGACAGACAGACAGACAGACAGACAGACAGACAGACAGACAGACAGACAGACAGACAGACAGACAGACAGACAGACAGACAGACAGACAGACAGACAGACAGACAGACAGACAGACAGACAGACAGACAGACAGACAGACAGACAGACAGACAGACAGACAGACAGACAGACAGACAGACAGACAGACAGACAGACAGACAGACAGACAGACAGACAGACAGACAGACAGACAGACAGACAGACAGACAGACAGACAGACAGACAGACAGACAGACAGACAGACAGACAGACAGACAGACAGACAGACAGACAGACAGACAGACAGACAGACAGACAGACAGACAGACAGACAGACAGACAGACAGACAGACAGACAGACAGACAGACAGACAGACAGACAGACAGACAGACAGACAGACAGACAGACAGACAGACAGACAGACAGACAGACAGACAGACAGACAGACAGACAGACAGACAGACAGACAGACAGACAGACAGACAGACAGACAGACAGACAGACAGACAGACAGACAGACAGACAGACAGACAGACAGACAGACAGACAGACAGACAGACAGACAGACAGACAGACAGACAGACAGACAGACAGACAGACAGACAGACAGACAGACAGACAGACAGACAGACAGACAGACAGACAGACAGACAGACAGACAGACAGACAGACAGACAGACAGACAGACAGACAGACAGACAGACAGACAGACAGACAGACAGACAGACAGACAGACAGACAGACAGACAGACAGACAGACAGACAGACAGACAGACAGACAGACAGACAGACAGACAGACAGACAGACAGACAGACAGACAGACAGACAGACAGACAGACAGACAGACAGACAGACAGACAGACAGACAGACAGACAGACAGACAGACAGACAGACAGACAGACAGACAGACAGACAGACAGACAGACAGACAGACAGACAGACAGACAGACAGACAGACAGACAGACAGACAGACAGACAGACAGACAGACAGACAGACAGACAGACAGACAGACAGACAGACAGACAGACAGACAGACAGACAGACAGACAGACAGACAGACAGACAGACAGACAGACAGACAGACAGACAGACAGACAGACAGACAGACAGACAGACAGACAGACAGACAGACAGACAGACAGACAGACAGACAGACAGACAGACAGACAGACAGACAGACAGACAGACAGACAGACAGACAGACAGACAGACAGACAGACAGACAGACAGACAGACAGACAGACAGACAGACAGACAGACAGACAGACAGACAGACAGACAGACAGACAGACAGACAGACAGACAGACAGACAGACAGACAGACAGACAGACAGACAGACAGACAGACAGACAGACAGACAGACAGACAGACAGACAGACAGACAGACAGACAGACAGACAGACAGACAGACAGACAGACAGACAGACAGACAGACAGACAGACAGACAGACAGACAGACAGACAGACAGACAGACAGACAGACAGACAGACAGACAGACAGACAGACAGACAGACAGACAGACAGACAGACAGACAGACAGACAGACAGACAGACAGACAGACAGACAGACAGACAGACAGACAGACAGACAGACAGACAGACAGACAGACAGACAGACAGACAGACAGACAGACAGACAGACAGACAGACAGACAGACAGACAGACAGACAGACAGACAGACAGACAGACAGACAGACAGACAGACAGACAGACAGACAGACAGACAGACAGACAGACAGACAGACAGACAGAGACAGACAGACAGACAGACAGACAGACAGACAGACAGACAGACAGACAGACAGACAGACAGACAGACAGACAGACAGACAGACAGACAGACAGACAGACAGACAGACAGACAGACAGACAGACAGACAGACAGACAGACAGACAGACAGACAGACAGACAGACAGACAGACAGACAGACAGACAGACAGACAGACAGACAGACAGACAGACAGACAGACAGACAGACAGACAGACAGACAGACAGACAGACAGACAGACAGACAGACAGACAGACAGACAGACAGACAGACAGACAGACAGACAGACAGACAGACAGACAGACAGACAGACAGACAGACAGACAGACAGACAGACAGACAGACAGACAGACAGACAGACAGACAGACAGACAGACAGACAGACAGACAGACAGACAGACAGACAGACAGACAGACAGACAGACAGACAGACAGACAGACAGACAGACAGACAGACAGACAGACAGACAGACAGACAGACAGACAGACAGACAGACAGACAGACAGACAGACAGACAGACAGACAGACAGACAGACAGACAGACAGACAGACAGACAGACAGACAGACAGACAGACAGACAGACAGACAGACAGACAGACAGACAGACAGACAGACAGACAGACAGACAGACAGACAGACAGACAGACAGACAGACAGACAGACAGACAGACAGACAGACAGACAGACAGACAGACAGACAGACAGACAGACAGACAGACAGACAGACAGACAGACAGACAGACAGACAGACAGACAGACAGACAGACAGACAGACAGACAGACAGACAGACAGACAGACAGACAGACAGACAGACAGACAGACAGACAGACAGACAGACAGACAGACAGACAGACAGACAGACAGACAGACAGACAGACAGACAGACAGACAGACAGACAGACAGACAGACAGACAGACAGACAGACAGACAGACAGACAGACAGACAGACAGACAGACAGACAGACAGACAGACAGACAGACAGACAGACAGACAGACAGACAGACAGACAGACAGACAGACAGACAGACAGACAGACAGACAGACAGACAGACAGACAGACAGACAGACAGACAGACAGACAGACAGACAGACAGACAGACAGACAGACAGACAGACAGACAGACAGACAGACAGACAGACAGACAGACAGACAGACAGACAGACAGACAGACAGACAGACAGACAGACAGACAGACAGACAGACAGACAGACAGACAGACAGACAGACAGACAGACAGACAGACAGACAGACAGACAGACAGACAGACAGACAGACAGACAGACAGACAGACAGACAGACAGACAGACAGACAGACAGACAGACAGACAGACAGACAGACAGACAGACAGACAGACAGACAGACAGACAGACAGACAGACAGACAGACAGACAGACAGACAGACAGACAGACAGACAGACAGACAGACAGACAGACAGACAGACAGACAGACAGACAGACAGACAGACAGACAGACAGACAGACAGACAGACAGACA